>VUQS01074199.1:0-21855 GCA_015108495.1 Heterochromis multidens | reverse complement strand
CTCACTGACACCTTGACCGGTAGTGTATAAAAAAAAAAAAAGTCTGATAATTGGCTAGTTAAATTATGAAAAAAAAAAGTCCAGCATTTCAAGTCCCATTTTTGGGCATACTCTAATAAAAAACTTTGCAAACACATTGCAAAAGACAACTAGTGACTATTTGAGAATGGTATATATGGTATATAGTTGAATTTCACAATAGTGCAAAATAAATAAAATAAATATAGAATACTTTTCAACAGGAAATTCTTAGTCACAAAATGAAGAAAATGCTATTTTCATTCAACTTTCATGCTGGATTCGCGCATGCTGGATTGGAGTTTTGAGAGATATTTGCACAGTGAAGTTAAGATAAACACTGGAAATATCAGAAAAGTCCAGTTGTTATCATTGTGTCATTGCTTGGCTGTTTTTGTGCACAGCTGGGATTCTCGGAATGCGTCTCTGGCTAGCTTTTCTCATGCTGCATCACAAATATGCACATTTAATTATAGTAATAATAAATTAAGTTATAGTCATTTAATTATAGTCAGCTGTTTTTGTTTTTAATTAGTAAATGATGATTAGTCCTGTTGATATTTTTGGATATTCAGAGTGATAAAAATTTAACACAATTTGAAATGAGTCACACATCACATGTAGTCACACATCACTGCAGTGCTCTTTTTTTAACCTTCAAAACTCTGAACCATCTGTTCAGACCAAACAACTTTCTTTTAAATTCTAGCAGATTTTGGAATAAAAATATATAATAATCTTCAGGTCACGTCAATCTAATAAACAAAGCATTTTGGCTTCAATATTTCACTTATCAGCACTAGTGATGTGCTATAACAATGAGATACAGAAAACACGCAGTATGTGGCACCAAACTTATAATGGGGAGGAAATGTGAACATTTTGAGGTAAATGTCAGTTTTCTGCCAGAACATTGGGCATATGATCTGCTGCCCAGTGTGTTGCAACAGAGATGATTTTGGGAAGATGTCATGTAGCGCTGCAGAATGAGGGCAGGTATTTATTCCACATATAGCAGCTTGCTGTAATTTTATACAGGGCTAAACATCTGTTGCCTCATTTATCAATGAAGCTTCACCAGGATGCTGTGGGCTTTGTGAATCTCTCACATTTCTCTCATTTTTGTCACCTCTCTGTCTCTCATGTCTCCTCTGTCTGTCTCTTTCCTGTCTCCTTCTTCCCCCACTTGCTTTTTTCTGTTTCCTCATTTCGCTCCTTTTTTCTTCACATGTGTGCCAAAGGAATTTATCAGAGTGGGAGGGGGAGGAAAACATTGCAGAAAGTTTCACTAAACAAAACTAGGATAGAGCAGGGAAGGGACCAGAGACAGTGCGCTCAGGGATTTCTCAAAAGGGGGACAGTGTGGTTGTTTGCAGGTGGTTGATGGTACTCCCTTTTTAAAAACGAATTGTTTATTAGCTGTACCTGTTAATTTTTTTTTATTCTTTTGTGAGACCATCTGCAAATTTATGTCTGCAGTTAGTATGTGTACAGCCACAGATGGAGGTGGATGTTCCGTAATCAGTAACTGTCTCATCAGCAGCATTGTCCAGTTTACTTCATGTGTTCACTGCATTAGTATCTTGAGTTAATCAATAAATCAATGCATTTGAATAAAAAGTAGTCTACTTTCGAAATAAAAAATCACTGAGATGTATAAAAGGCTTGTGTGTTGGGGGGGGTTTGCTCTGTGTTTGCACCATTCAACGACTGAGAAGCACTTTCTCAACACTGCGAAAGCTATTGTGTTTGTTGTGTCGCACCATCTAATTTCACATTAAGATGGTGAAACAGGAGTACAATGTTAAAAAACACTTTGCCTTAAGAAACTGGGGCCCTGTTTTCACCACTCAGTTGTCGTTTCACATCCTTTTACATGTGGCAGTTTCAAAGCGCCGTAGCTGTTTTCGTGAGGTGGGGTAATGTGTTCTGAAAATCTGCAACCCGTATTCAAGGCGAACATTTGCTCGCCAAGTTGTAACACTCTTGTTGTAAGAGTGCTACATGCTGGTGACACAGTACAAGTCCTACTTTTAACAGCTGAACTGCTGCTTCTCTGCAGCTCTGTCCCAAAAAAAAAAGTGTTGCTGAATTTTCAGCTCTCTGAAATGGTGTGATTATGTCTGATCACAAGTGTAATTTTGTGTGTGCTATCAAAGGAGACATCCATGCTGAGCTAATGTAACAAGGATTCATAAAGATAGATGTCTGCAAATATATCAGTGCTGGATACACAGATGAAGGATGCTTGAAGGGGAAATAGTGATGCATGAAGGTTTCTGTGGTTCATATGTTTCTAGCTGAGATCTAAGATGGATGGTGCAGCATGCTCCATCTCACGTGCACGTTAGATTGTTACATTCAGATATGTTCTCTTCTTTACTCTAACTGCGTAATAACCACACTGTTAGTTTCATTGCTTGGTATTCTTAAAATAAATATAGAAATTTGGCAATCCGGGGCTTTACATAATTGTTCTGATCTCTCTCGCAGCTATGTTAGCTTAAATGAATGGTTTGATATTTCCTTAAATGCCAATATTAACTGTCTTGCCAAGAATTGGATGATATATCTCCACATGAGATATATCATCCAACAGTTCTTTGTTTAACTTACACAGAAAACATTATGTACAAATGACAAATTGAAAATTTCCACTATGCATCAGGCTGTTTCTTGATCAGGTCCAATGGATTCTTGAAGTCTCCACTTGGCATTTGTTTAAAGAAAAAACATTAAAAAAAAAACCCTAAAAATGTCATCAGGGGTCACAAAAGAATTTTTAACAAGGAACCAAACCTACAAAATCTCCTGCATCGAAATTCACACATTGTGCTTAACAAATTTATTAGACCACCACCCAATGTAAGGTTTATGCCGCAGCTACCCTAAATTAACAGTTTTGGTAATTACCAAAATTATTTTTTACGTTTCTGTAATGCTCAATCCACCAGTATGCACAAGCGGTTTAAACAAGATGATTGTTGAATTTTTAATGCTAAACTATAATTGTTGTTATCCATGAATTTTCAAATTTACAGTTTTACACAAAAGCAGAAATAGTAAAGCAAATTATTATTATTTTTTATTAAGATGCCAAATTACAGTTATTTTCTTGCATTCCTAAACAGAAAATTTTGTTTTCGTGACTGAATGTTATGCTTGATTAATTTCTGACTTTTCAGAGAAGTCCAGTGTGCTGGGTCAAATTTGGGTATAAAAAGTGAATTCAGTAAATTTTTGTTTTAAACAAGTTTTTGACAGATTTCTAAAATATTTGAAATTTTTTATACTTTTTGAATATTGCAAATGTAAATCCCAAAGTGATAGCAGAAGGTGACAGTTTTGGATTAGTGTATCTGACTGAAGGTTTACAAATTTCTTGATGCATACAATTTTACACTTTACAGTCACGTCCAGGACAGCAAATACCAATATCTGATGATTGATTTTGTGTAACAGACATACATACTGCCTTTAGCTAAGACGCAAGGATATAAAATACAACTATACAAGATGTGGGCTGTTAAAACTATATTCTAAGCTTCTATATACTGACTCTGCCTTGAATAAGTAAACAATGAGTGACTGAAATCTGGACTTTGTGGATCATAGATTGCTTTTCTGTAAGACATCATCTGTCATCACATTGTACCAACACTGAAATTATGTAGTCCAAAGGCTTATCTATGTTTGTGTTGAGTGGTAGTTTAAAGTAAATTTTATATCACAGATATAGTATCACCATATGCCCTATTTATTTACTAAATATATACATAAATGATTACATAAATACATACATAAATGTGATTTTACGTGGCCTACCACTTAGTGGCTGAGTTGCTGTCGTTCCCAATCGCTTTGTTATAATACCACTAACAGTTGACTGTGGAATATTTAGTAGCAAGGAATTTTCACAACTGGACTTGTTGCACAGGTGGCATCCTATCACGGTACCATGCTGGAATTCACTGAGCTCCTGAGAGCGACCCATTCTTTCACAAATGTAGAAGCAGTCTGCATGCCTAGGTGCTTGATTTTATACACCTGTGGCCATGGAAGTGGCCATGGAATTCAATGATTTGGATGGGTGGGTGAATACTTTTGACAATATAGTGTATCTAGCAAAATTGAAAACTTTGCCTGATATGAGATGCACTCTGATTCCTTATGATTTCAATCCAGTCTGTTTAACAGCTTGCAACTGTAAATGTCTGTGTTTCACTTAAAAGGGTGTCTTGAACATTTCTCTTCAGATGACCAATTGCACAAAAAGATATTTCTTTGTCATTCTAGGGATCACACTGGTTTTCTTTCACTTGTTTTTGCGGCTTATTGGCCACCAGAATTTGCATGCAGCTGCAGTAACATAACCATGACATCTACTCCAAACTGGTCCTAAGCTACCCTGTAAGGTTAGCATTGTCTCTTCACAGACTGAAGATTCTGGGTCCGAACTTGGTGGATGGCTGGAGCCATTCCTTCTTCCAAGTAGTCATGTACTGAGGCTTGGTCAGGATCCATATAGGCTTCACATTGAGCTGCACTAGGTATTCTTTAACATCTTTTTTAAAATGTGCGGGTTAAGGCCTTTTCACATAGGAAGCAGCATGCGCTGCGCTGCGCTCTAAAACCCATTCTTTTCTATTGCTTGCACCATGCAAAAACGGTTTCCCACTGCGCCAAGCAAAGTGCAGCCCAAGTATGCCGCGGTCAAAGGTCAATGCTGCACGTTGTGACGTACATTCATGCGACCAATAGAAATGAAGTCTACAGCCGCACTAAGTTCAACCACACAATGAATGAAAACATAGAAGAACAGTTGATTCTGTGTGTATCCGAGTTCAAGGAAACTTTATGACACATGTTTACGTGCACATAGGGACCTCGGGAGGAAAACAGTGTTGTGGAAACATATTTCCACTGAATTGGGCACGCCAGGTTTGTTTATACAGTGAACAGTGGGAGATACATGTTTTGAAATGACAGAGAGCTGGCTCATCTAGTACACGTAGAGTGGGTGCAAAAAAATGACGTACAGGCAGAGCACAAATTTTGGGCCATTCACTCCAGCTAGCGGTCGGCACAGCACATGCCGCTTCCTATGTGAAAGGCCTTTAGTCCTATAGAGTCAATAGGAGTCCTTCAACATCTGAAAGAGAAGTGAAGTCCACGGCCAAAAATGTTCTACTAGAGTCACTGTAACAGGACACATAACTGTGCTAACCAAGTCCACGTAACCATGGAAATTGAGGAAATAAGGTTTTTTTGCATATGGCAGAAGTTTACATTTTAACACTGTGAAAGGGCATTTTAACTTACTTTTCCTCCTAAACATAACCACATACTTTTAGTCCCTAAGTGACTGAAAGCAAACGGCGACAAAAATATAACATCACAGAATTCCAACTATACTATCTTTTGGTTGGAAGTTGTGTAATTATCTCCTAAAATGCACTATTGTAGGTAAAAAAATTATAATGTTTGTATAGCCTGAACCATTAAATATTTGGCAGAAAATTCAGATTTTTTTGAAACTGGAGTCTTTATTCAACCTTCTGACAAATAAAAAAAAATATAATACATACATTCATACATACATACAATAATACATTCATTATAAATTTGCATATATGAGTTTTAATTTGTTTTTTGCTACTTCTGGCATTTTTGTGCAATTTATTTCTTAAAAATGTATTGTGCAATTTTTTTTTAGATTTTTTGGGAGAAAAAAATTGCACTAATGATGTAGAGGTCTCAAAAACTTACAAAAACTCATGTATCAAATATGGTACCATTCAAGTTAAAACATGATGAGAAGGGTTTACTGACCAGGCATCAGTATATGACCAGTTCAAACATAGAACAAATAGCAGTTGTCTTTCCTCCCTGTGCCTACATGAGTTATAGTCTTAAAACATGCATATTAGGTTAATTGGTGATTCAAAATTGAGCATAGAGGTGGATATAAATATGATGTGTTGTCTGTTTCCCTGTGCTCTGTGTGCTGGCAGACTCTTCACTCGCTATACCCTGCCTCTTGCCCAGTGCCAGCTGGGATAGGCTCCAACTCCCGATGGCCATCTATAGAGTAAAGGATATGGCTAATGGATGGATAGACATACTGTATCAACATTGGTTTACCCACATTAGTCCATCTGGCCCTTGCTCTGCTACTGATCAGAAGCACTTAGCCCTAGTTCAGTCATTTTAACACCTAGGGAAATCTGAGTGATGAACTCATTTGGACTAAAAGTGTGAACACTTATGAAATGATCTTTGACCACCTGGCCACTATGGTGACCTCCACCACACTGCACCATGATCTGCCAAATTATCACTAACCAGTCATTTGCTCCTTTTTGCTTTGTGCCACATTACAACAGACTGCTCTACTTCCCTGTCACAAAAAAGGGGAAAAAAATCAAAGTCAGGAGGGAGGGTTCTTTATCAGCAGCAAACCCAAGCAGTTCTCTCTCTCTGTCACAGCTAGACATCAAAGTAATTTATGTGATGCGTGTGCACACTTGTGCATGCCTGCTGGTAGGAAAAGTAATTGCTTACTCTAAATTAGTAAGAACAAATAGGGTGAGAATCTAATTCCACATTTATTACAATTATCTTTAATAGGTCTTTCAGTTGTCAGACGTGTGCTGAAATTGCGTGGAAATGAATTGGGCTGTCTGGGTTCAAAGATTAAAATGAAATACAGCTCAAAAATGAGCTTGTTTAATGACCGGAATGCTTTTTCAGTCATCCCTATTCTCTTGTTCTCTATCAAAGTTTTGAAATGCATGAGTTCATTTTTGGCCACATGTTTACTGTATCAATTTTGACTGACCTCCTGAGATTCAAGTTTTGATTTTTTTTAATTATTTTTTTAAAATTTTGTTTTCATTTTTTTTTTTTCTTTTTTTTTTTTTTTTTTACCATTTTGGTTGGTTGGAATCATTAAAAAACATTATGGGGCTTAAGGAAGCTTTCCATTGCCTGAGGGCAACACTGTCCAGTAGAAAGTAAATTTTTTTTTTCAGTTTTATGTTCCCATTAATTACCTCAGCCAAGGAGGTGATGTTTTTGGTAGCATGTCATTCTGTCTGTAAACACGATGGCTCAAAAAGTCTTGAATGAATTCTGATCAAACTTTGTAGGGGTGTAGAGTGGGGTCATGTTAACAATACATTAAAATTTGACTTACATCCACCAAGGTCTTCAAGGTCAACTTAATGATTTATTGGTGGAAAATGAACAAAAAGTTTTATAACTTGATAACTATGATTCTCACAAGTGTGGTGTGTATTGTCAACATATAGAAAATACCGTATAAAGATTTAAAATATCATGTCACATTTGACCTCTGACTTCTTCTTCAAGGTCAATAGACTGAGCTGAAGGTCAAAGTTATAATAATGTTGTATAGAGCTATTTAAAACTATTACTACTGTTTCGTGCTGCCATTGTTTGTATTGAACATATAGGCATTATAGAGAATGATATATGGGGATTCTAAATATCACGTTACTTTATTATGACTTATTAAAATGGGTTCCAACAGGGCAAATAACAAAAGCCGGCACTTTGCACTTTTTACTGCGCTACAAAACTTCTTAAAGTATGTTTAAAAGAAATAAAGAAAACATGAATATATTAAAAACACAATACTATTCTCTTAAAAGTAAACACTGCCCAGAGAGAGAGCTGCCTTGGCGGAGGTTTGTGCTCCAAAAGTGCTTCTTGTTAGATATGTTTTTCTCTCTTGTCTTTACTGTTTTTTATTTACATGTTAGATATATAATATGGTTTCAGTCAGGCCCCTGCACCCTTTCTCCTTCACATTAAGTGGTTTTCTAAACCTCAGTCTTCAGTAGAACTGGGTTACAAACCCTCCAACAGCACTGATGCTGCTTAATAACCACACCCTGTAAAGGTGCAGCACCTGTTTGTGTCAGATATGAAGAAAACTCCACCAGCTTTCAGGACTGTCTCAGTAGGAATGGCTTGTATGGAAATTTTGTACATTTTTACAGGACTTTGTGTTTGTTTGTTTTTTTTAAAAAAGTCATTAGTGGGTTTTTTTTATTATTTTGATTTTTGTTAATGAGAAAGAAAATGATGAAAACAAGAGATAGCCTTTTGGAAATGTTGTAAACGCCTGAGTGAATCTTAAACTGGGTCTATGCTTTTACCAATAAGTGATGGATGTGATCCTGATGCATCCAGCTGATAGCAGCGTAAATCACTGCAGATGCTGATTTGAAAGGTGAAGGTGTCCCAAAACTCACTGCTGTATTTCTACCCCAAACTGGGAGACCTGCAACTCCACTTTCACTACTGTATCAGGGAGCAGGAGGGTAAGGGATGGACTGGACATAGGACATGTTGTTGATAATGCTTTGATGCCATCTAGTGGACAACTGGCAGAAGACGGAAGGGGAAGAGTGACAAACGGAGCCCCTTGCAGGCTGTTAACGTTCTCCTCAGCACCATTGATGCAATGAAGTCAAACTAAATGGTGTTTATGCTTGAATAAATTTGAAGATTTAAATCATGCATGGAGGAAATAAAAAGGATCTTTTCCTTACTCAGAGCTGTGCTTCCATGTACAAACTCAATAAAGAAATGTTTAGTCCCAGCTCTGAATGGGAGTAAATCCCTGCAGCTTGGTGGAAAATCTGAATGCAGAAGAGCAGAGGCTGATGCAGCTGCAGATTAACGCCTTTTAATCACATGACCAGCTTCACGGTGGAACTTCACGGTGCAAGTTTGGATTTTCACACATGAAACTGAAACCACAGAAATGAGGAACTCAGGCTTCTGCACATGGAGGGATTCAGCTCAATTCTATTTTAGTTATATAGCGTCAAATAACAACAGTCACCTCAAGGTGCTTTCAAAAGGGGTGATAAAGGGAAGGTTTGAGCACGTGCTATAGTTCATGAGAACAATGATTAACCTGATAGTACAAACGGGGGGGTTAAAGAGCATTTCCAGAGGACGCGATTGACTCAGTCTGACTGCTGAATGCGGAGAGGAAGCTCATCTGCAAATCAACCGATCCAACTGTGAGTTGCAGCTTTCAGAGCACTAAAACTTCCATTTTACAACAGAATGAATAAATAATAAGACTTTTAAGAAGAACAACTGTCAGCAAAAAAGCCTTTAAACTGATTAACTGTAAAAGAAATCGACTATTATTGCTGAGGAATGCAGAGATTTACCATGGAGACGCAAAGGAAAGCTGTCTTGTGTTTCGAGGTGACAGCGTGACGCAAAATAGTTTGAAGGTGTAACCAGCTGTTTGGGTCAACTAATCTTGCTGAATGTCACGTTATAGGAAACTCCTGATTGATGTTTGAATTAGTGGTTTGAAAATCAGAAAGTCAACTTTGGAAGGTCAAGAATGGCGTTCTTTGTTTTTCAATACATTGCCTATATTTTGTTCTTATTTGGACTCTTTGAGCCTAATGATGTCAGCTTTGAACAAAAGGCTATAACAGTAATTACTTAGGTGTATGTTGCAGGACAGTCCCCTGAAAAAATCAGAATTTAGTCAGATTTTTTCAGACTTTTGTGCTGTTTATCCTCTTATTTTGTTGTGAGTTTCACCAGTTTTGGAGATATTTGCTGTAAAGATATCTGTCTTCTCTTCAGCATAATGGAACTAGATGACGCCATGTGGTGCTCAAGGCAGCAAAAGATACACTTAAAAACTCTGCAGCAGTGTCTCATTTCAGAAATCACAACCTGGTTACTTTAAAAAAAATAACATTAAAAAATTAAAAAAGAAAAAAGCACAAACTTGTCACGAGCAGTTTTATCTACACTAACTAATTTATTTCTACTGCCTACAGCCTTAAACCAAGAACACACAACAGCTTAGACAAAGAAGGACGCCACAAATGATCTTGTTATGGCCACTGACAGTGGACTCATCCAAACAGTAGTAGAAACATGCCGACCGGCCGCGGCTGTTATAATGTACAGTCTAAACTTAATGCTTTTGATGTCTCTTGGCTGACTAAAACATGCTAGGATTGTGTGCTTGACTTGGGAGGGGTAAGAAAACAGAATTCAGTTGACTGCAATGCAATCTACTGACATCTAGCAGTAAATTTTCCACACTGTAACTTTAATAAAGAGGGAGGGAGGAGAAAAAGAGGAAGACCACATAGAAGATTCATGGATGTAGTGAAGGAGGACATGCAGAAGGTTGGTGTGACAGAGGAGGATGGTAGGGATAGGATGAGATGGAGGCAGATGATCTGCTGTGGTGACCCCTAAAGGCTGCAGGCAGAAGAAGAAGAAGAATTCAGTGAAATGGAGAGCACAGAGTTGGCATAAAAGTTTGAAATAAACTGTAATTTTTGTTTAAAGTGGACCTGTTATTGTTTTCCTTATTTTGTGTCATATGTATTCATATTAAACATGGCTAAAGTTTCAAAAAGGAGGTCACTGTAATCACTGTGAGCCAAAAGCTCAGGCTTCAGACTGCTCTAAATGACCCTAATATGGTCATCTGAGGAACAGAAGCCCCACCCACCTGCTGTTCAAACCTCCTGTTTACAAGGGGCAGCCAATCAGAAGAAAGCTGCTTAACGGTGAAAGATAAGGAGAAACACCTTGTTTGAGGGGCTGCACCAAGGCCCAGTGTGAGATAAATAAGGATTATTGTGAACTATTAATCATACAAAGCTACTCTAGTGGAGACCAAGAATGAAAACAGAGGTGTAAATGAGCATAAGAGGTGGACTTTAAAGAAACCATGATGTGACATATGCTGGTTAAAGAGAAAATGTCTTTCCTAACTGATGCTCTCCCTGCAGGCCAGGAGCCCACCGATCCCTCCATAATGGATACGTTTGTCGGCTTAACTCCCAGTGAAACTGTAAAGCGAGTGTCTGACTCACTGGGCTGCAGTCCAACCTCTGCAGAAGTGGCTGCTTACTTTGACAAACATGACAAACTGCGACATCTCAGGGAGAAATTTCTGGTGCCCAAAATTGCAGATCTGCCCCCCTGTGAGTCCGAAATATCACATTAAGGTTGTTGGAGATGAATATTTGTTATTAGTAGTTATTTAATTCTGTTGATGTTTCTGTAGCTGATCTCTCGCTGGTTGATGGCACCAAGGATTGCATCTACCTTTCGGGAAACTCGCTGGGGCTGCAGCCCAAAAACGTCAAGAAGTACCTAGAAGAGGAGCTGGAGAAGTGGGCCAAGATGTACGTTAACACTTACAGTTGATATTTAACCAAAGGATGAGGCGCTGTGGCATTGTACTCATGTACTCTTTTACAGGGGTGTCCACGGTCACACAATGGGCACACGACCTTGGGCGTGGGCTGAAAACAACATTGAGGAACTGATGGCTAAAGTTGTAGGTAAGAAACACTGACGCTGGCTTCTATTTAGGCTGGTCTTACTAGAGTAGATCAGGCTTTTTGGAGACCACAATATTCGCAACTACACTAAAAAGAGAAAAAGGGAAAGAAACCTCCTTGTGAATGCTTTGCAGGTTGGCACAGTCCCCTGTAGTTTGCATGAAAGATACTGACTTGTCTGCAAACACTTGCCATTTACTCTCTGAGTGTTAGTAAAACTTAAAAATGTGCAACACAAATAAGAGAAGGAGTATGTTCACCTTCATAATCAAAGTTCCCTTTATGGCTGCAACCAACATGTTTCAAAAGGTGCAACTTTTATTTTGAAGGTGAACAGTCTCCTTTTCTGGTTGGTATTGCACTTTTCAGTTTCATTACTGCTTGGTGTGTAAATAGAGAGTACTTGCAGACAGGCTGCCATCATCCATTCAAGCTACCATGGTTGTGGACTACACATTTTTCCCAAGCAACCAGTGGTTACCAGGTGTTCACAAAATAGTCTGTAGGCCTGTGTGACTGGGGCTTTAGCAAATGATTTCAAAGAGACTACCAGCAACCTCCAACATCCATTTGCAAATGGTTGAGGAATAAATGTTTTTCCTAGCAACCCAGGGTTTCAAAGGTTCCACCTACCGCTCTCTAGGCCTGTGTGACTGGAGCCTAAGCTGCTTTAGACTGCCTACTGTTGCAGCCCCTCTGCAAGCTGCTTTGCAACCCACCTCCACCAGCTCCTTCTTTCATGCTGTCTATTGTTGCTGATGTTTGCTCTGTTTTGTGCTGCGGCCTTGCTCTGCTGCTCTGAAAGGGCTTAGGAGGTCCAAGAGCAGAGCCTAAGCTGCCAAATAAAAATTATTTTAGTTGGAAATAACTAAAATACTAAATACTAAAATACTCTTTAGAGTACAGTGGTCCAAAATGAAAATATTTTTCTAAAGCTTCCACATCAAGCTGTTCCACTCCTCAGAGTAGCTGAGTGTTGAATGGTTCGATCTAGAGGTTCATCTTTGTGTGTTCCTCTACTGTAAGCGCCACGCTCACACACAGCAGTGGTTTTGCAACAGTTTGTTGGATTTACCTTGGCTGGGGTCATGGCACTTTTCCATCCAGGCCTGTTTTGAAGAGTGCAAAGTCCATCTGTGGTTTCATACACAAGTTCTGGAAGAGGAGAATGACATTAATACATGTAATCATTTGAATCCTTCAGATGACTTTTAAAAAGCAGAAACTAAACCCTTGAGGAAGTTTCTTAAACATTCAGAAATGAATTAAGAACATGACTCATGTTTTTATTTTGTTTTAAACAGGAGGTAAAACTGAGGAAGTGTCACTGATGAATGGCCTGACAGTAAATTTACATCTTCTATTGGTACGATACGTTCATTTACTGTTATGAGATATGCAAACATAATGCTTTGAGTAACAAAAAAAGAGCAGACATAGTTCAACCAGTTTCAATGCTAACAGTAATTTCAGTCCGTTACTCTGCAGCTTTCCTTCTACAAACCCACCACAACTCGACACAAAATCCTTCTAGAGAACAAGGCCTTTCCTTCAGATCATGTGAGTATGATAATATATATAATATATAGATCATGATAATATTTTTCTCTTAAACTTCCCTTTGCTGCCAGAGATTTTTTGCCTTTATATACCTGAACTGTACCACAAATCCATTTTTACTACCTGTCAAAAGAAAGATCAAACTTCACTGGATGCTAACGTCTTGTGACCTAACTGGTTAGTTGGGGCTTGAGCTTGTGTTGCTCATCAGTTTTAACACTCAAGGAAACTTAACTGAAGGAGGAAGTTTTCTACAATCTGTCCAGAGTGTACTCTGGCTGAGACATTTTATTATTTCATCAAAAATATTAGCTCATGTTGAATTTGATGGCATCTCAAAAAAGTTAAGAAATGGCCAACAAAAGGCCATGTCCCAAAAAGTAAGTGATACTGAAAAGAAACATTTTGCAGCTAATTAGGCTAACTGGCAACATGTCAGTAACATGACTGGGTATAAAAAGAGCATCTTAGAGAGGCAGAGTTTCTCAGAAGTAAAGATGGGCAGAGGTTCACCAAAAACCTGCATCTACAAATTGTGGAAAAATTTCAGAATAATGATCCTCAACGTAAAATTGTGAAGACTTTGAATATCTCACCGTCTACAGTACATAATATCATTAAAAGATTCAGAGTATCTGGAGAACTCTGTGTGTGCAAGGGACAAGGCAGAAAATCAATACTGAATGCCTGTGATGTTCGGCCCTCAGGCAGCACTACACTATAAACAAGCATGATTCTGTCATGGAAACCACTGCATTGGCTCAGGAAAACTTCCAGAAATCACTGTCTGTGAGCACACTTCACTGTGCCATCCACAAATACAAGCTAAAGCTCCATCATGCAAAGAAGCAGCCATATGTGAACATGATCCAGAAACACTGCCATCTTCTCTGGGCCAAAGCTAATTTAAAATGGACTGAAGCAACGTGAACAACTGTTCTGTGGTCAGACAAACTGAGAATTTGAAAATCTTTTTGGAAAACACTGACGTTGCGTCCTCTGGACTAAAGAGGCGAGGGACCATCTGGCTTGTTATCAGCGCTCAGTTCAAACGCCTGCATCTCTGATGGTATGAGGGTGCATCAGTGCCTATGGAATCGGCAGCTTGCGCATGAGGAGGAGGAGGACAAGAGGAGGAGACTTAGACAATATATACACGAGATAACGAGGGGAGTGGTAACAGGTGGGGAACACAGCTGAAACTAATCAGAGCCGATGAGACAACAGAGAAGCAAAATAAAACAGGAAGTAACTAAACAAGGAATCACTAACAGAGACAATGACTTAACAAGACACAGGAAGGTACAAAGAAAGCTAGATTAACCAAGAGATCAAAATACAACAAACAGTACTAAATACCAACAGGAACCAGAAAACAAAAGTAACAAGAACTAAAGACTAAAACACACCTTCCAAAAAAAATGCCAAAAAAACTTGGGTCTAAAATCCAGAACTATTCGTTTTTAGAACAGTATTGAGAATATATTATTTTGCTTGCCTAAATTAAGGGATGGCTAATCATCTTCGTGTGTTGACTGGCTGACTGGTTGAGGCCTTTATGTGGACTGCTGTGGCCACTAGATGCTGGAACAAAAGAAAACTGAGGAAATGCTGCAAAAAAGCTGAGGAAATAATCATGACATTATAAAGAAGCTGTTTTAAAGCTTTGTAACCTCACTGCTGTATAAAACATTAATGTTTAAATGAAAATAAAGACCTTAAATTTGATGAAAGCGGTCCTAAAGCAGTCCTAAAAGGGCTTAAATTGAATCTTTTCCTCCACTGTGTTTCTCTCACTTGTCTGTGGTATAAATAATCTCTTTTCTCTTCAGTTCAAGTTGGTCATTAAAGCTGCACTTTCATATTCTTCAGCGTTCTTCTTGAATCTCTCTCCTCTGTCCTCAGTATGCTGTGGAGTCTCAGATCCGTCTGCGGGGATTCGATCCTAAGGACAGCATGTTGCTGCTGTCACCAAAGCCGGTAATACATTGTACACTTTTATCCAAACTAATTCCTCAACGAGGAAAGAATCGCTGGGTAGTTTTCCTCCCCAAAGCACCCTCAGGTCATCTGCTTCAGTGCCATTTACTGTAAGAGCTACTTCAACAACATGTGTTAGCACATTGCTAACATCATTTTTCACGATAAAGAGCAGTTATTGAAACAGCACCCTCTAGAGTGCATTCAAAGATGTTACTTGAGCTAAACATGTCTGTAGCTCAGTGTCGGGTAGGAATGAAACTAAACACTCCTTCCTGGGTGTTCAGGGAGAAGACACTCTGAAAACAGAGGACATCCTGGAGGTGATCGAGAAAGAGGGCGACTCAATCGCTGTGGTGATGTTCAGCGGGGTTCAGTATTACACCGGCCAGCTGTTCGACATGGCCCGCATCACCGAGGCTGGCCAGAGGAAGGTGAGGAGAGGATACTCAAACACCAGATACAGATCCTCAGACAACAGATTTCAATGATGTTCCCATGAGGCCTTGGAATCAGCAGCACCTTCCCTGTTTTCTTGTATCGCTTAAAAAAGAGTGAGCAGTTATATAAATGAGCATTTATATGATTATTCCCAGTGCTTTAATTATTTGTTTCCAAAAAGGTGAAACAAAAGAACAGTCCCACAATAAAAATGAGAAAAGTACCAATTGCAGATCCATTCTGCGAAGTTTGACTAGTGTATAATAATACCTACGCACAATTTTATGAGTGATTTTGGCCACTGTGTCTCTGATTGACCACCCATTTTTCCAATTGTCTGTGTAGGTTCTCAGTCATCCAGGTCATGGTAGTCCTAAGAGCTTGAAAGAAGGCGACTGGACTTTTTTAAGTTGTGTGAAGACATTTCACCTCTCATCCAAGAGGCTTCTTCAGTTCAGTTCTTCATTAGAACTGAAGAAGCCTCTTGGATGACATACAGACTGTTCGCCATCATTTTATAAAATACTAATGCTGATTGCGCCCTCCGAGGTAGATTAAAATAAGATGTGTTTTCCTTATTATTTAGGATAACTTCTTCCCTATACAAACTGATGGGTTATTCCAAGTTGATAAGTGGGCTTGGGTATATGGAGAAATCTTTTAAATTTGATGTGCTTGAACAAAAAACAGTGCTCTGAAAATGGTCAGGTACAAGAACTGGACTAAAAATGAGTGAAAAAGCAGCCAATCCAAAGAAAAACTTTGAAAGACCTTCAGAAAGCCTGGAGAACTACTGCTCAAGAGCACTTTAAAAAATTAAAAGAAAGTCTGCTTCTTGAAAGCAAAATATAAAGAAACAAGGGGTGGCTCAAGACTTTTGCACACCACTGAACTGTCACTGTGTTCTCTGTTTTTCTGTCAGGGCTGTTATGTCGGCTTCGACTGCGCCCACGCGACGGGAAATGTCGAGCTGAAGCTGCACGATTGGGGCGTCGACTTTGCCTGCTGGTGCTCCTACAAGGTCAGCTGAGTGGAAGCTGTAAATCGAAACTGTAAATGAGAAATGTTACGTGATGACTGTTTGGCTTTTTTTGTTTGCAGTATATAAACTCAGGTGCTGGTGGTCTTGCTGGGGCATTTATCCATGAGAAACACAAATATACCATCAAACCAACGTAAGAAACACTCCTTAGAGACATTCAAGGTGGGGGGCTGGGGTTTGTCAGTGGGGTATCAGTCATGGCCAGATGTGGGCCACATTGGGGCCAAATATTCATTGCCATCTGGGATTCTGATACTAATATTAGATGAAAAAAATGTATGAAAATCCTAAATTTTGAACTCAAGTATCTGTTTCTCATAAATAAGTTTGAAATCACATTTTTTCCCCAAAATATTTAGATAGACATAACAATTAAATGAAGTAAAAGTGAAACAGAATTGTTCCCTGATAATTTATATTATCATTTTAACACAACACGTACTCAGCTCTCTGTACCTGTGTCCTTCAGGCTGATGGGGTGGTGGGGACACGACCTGAAGACTCGGTTCCAGATGACTAACAGTAAACCAGATTTCTCACTGTTCTCTTTATCCTCAGCTCCTTTCTGAGGCCTGCTGTATGCTTTTAGAGTTGCTGTTTGCTTCCATCTTGTGGTCTCATGTGAACATTACAGCTGCAGTTCTGCCTATTTTGAGACCAGATCTTTATATTTAGGATTTAAACAACTCACCTCTCAGACACTGAATAATGACGAATAAATCCTGATGCTTTTATAGAGTGTTTTACTTTTCCTTCTGTTTTCAGTGATGGAGCTGCAGCCCGGAGTGAGCGGCTTCAGGCTGTCAAACCAACCCATCCTGCTGGTCTGCCCCCTGCAGGCCAGTCTGGAGGTACTGCATACATATTACTGTAACGACTGTTGCGTATGTATGTCTGTTCCCTAACTCCTCCTACATGCGTTAATCAATCTATATTGATATACTATATAAACTGCCTAGGATTCCAGGATTATCAAAATCTATATAGCTTTTGGGAATTATTTTTATAACACTCAAATCCTTACAAATTATATATATTTTGTGTAGTAGCTGATCTCAGAACAAACTGCAACATTACGTGTGCATTGTTGACATTATGTGTACGTTGTTGACATTATGTGTACTTTGTTGACATTACGTGTTTGTTACGTGTACGTTGTTTATGTTGTTGACATTATGTGTACATTTTGTGCACGTTGTTGACATTACGCGTACGTTTTTGGTATTACGTGTATGTTTACGTTACTGACATTACGTGTATGTTATGCGTACGTTTTTTACATTACATATATGTTATTAACATTACATGTACATTGCTGACATTATGTGTACATTCACGTATTAAATGTATGTTACGTGTACGTCATTGACATTACGCGTACCTTGTTGACATTAGATGTACGTTTACAAGGTTGACATTACGTGTACGTTGCGTGTACGTTGTTGACATTACGTGTTCATTATGTGTATGTTGTTGACATTACGTATTCGTAACGTGTACGCTGTTGACATTACGTGTATGTTACGTGTACGCTGTTGATATTACGTGTATGTTACGTGTACGCTGTTGACATTACGCGTACGTTTTTGGCATTACGTGTATGTTTACGTTGTTGATATTACATGTACCTTATGCGTACATTTTTTACATTACATGTATGTTATTACATTACGTGTACGTTGTTGACATTATTTGTACGTTCTTATTGACATTTACATTTACGTTACGACATTACGTGTATGTATGTACATTGTTGACATTACGTTTACATTTCCGTTGTTGACATTTCATGTACATTACGTGTACGCTGTTGACATTATGTGTATACTGTTGACATTGTGTATGTTTACGTGCAAAATTAGCATACATTTCTGTTTTCATGCATAAGTGAAGCAAAAAAGCGGATCAGGCCTGGATTCATTTAATGTTTGGACATTTAATACTTTTATTATTTATTATGGAAAGTTGTTTCTACCACTAAAAAAATTTTTTTTTTTTTTTTTTTTTACCATCCATAAGTTAAAAATTTGGTTTACTGTCTCAAAATTTCAACTTAATAGCTCAGACTTCTAGTAAATAACTCAAAAATTGAGAAAATAACTTGAAATTTTAAGTTACTAAGTTGAAGATTCAAAATAATAATTCAAAATTTTGACTTTTGGAAGGCACAAAATGCTTTTTTCAGTGGTGGAAACAGGCTTCCCTAATATATCGGAATAGTAAAAGTAATTTTTCATTTTTTTGTTTTACTTAAATGAACTCTTCTCAACCCATGAATGAATACTTAACTATTAACATTTGCTTGACTCACCATCTATTTTTCAGCTTTTCCCTCAAACACTATTTAAATCTTACCAGGTATTCAACATGACCAGTATGCAGGCTCTTCGCAGGAAGTCCCTCCTACTGACAGGCTACCTGGAGTATCTGATTAAGCACTACTACACTAAGGACCCAGCTCATCCTCACAAACCTCACGTCCACATCATCACGCCGTCAGACCCTCAACAGAGAGGCTGCCAGCTCTCGCTTTCCTTCTCCGTTCCCATCAAAAGAGTCTTCCAGGAGCTGGAGAGGAGGGGCATCGCTGTGAGTAGCTGGAATGATGTTTTACTGTGTCTGAGGAAGTCTGAACACAAATGTATCTTGCAGGATTTGGAAGCAGTAGCATTGTACAGACTCTACACCAGCATAGTAAACAGAATTTAAAATATAAAAAGACAAAAATGAGCACTTAATTTTAAGATTAATACATTATTTTTGACCTTTTATACTCATACTAGAAACAGATGCATATCAGAATTTTGGGGATCACACTAAAGAGTGCTTTCCACCACCTCCTCTTTCAGTAGCATAGACTGTATATAAAAGATGGATCACCCATTTGTGCATGGACTTTTAAAGTCTCAGATTTGGTATCTTGGCTGGTGCCATTTTGTTTATGTTTTTTGGAGTCAGAAGTGACTAGAGTTGACTATGAGAGACTATGCTAAGTACCATACAAATAAAATGTTAGCATTTTACTTACTAAAAGCAGAGCACAGAATTGATGGATGACCTTTTAACACAATTAACTGCACAGTAACCGATATTTGTTAGATAATTTTATCACAAATGCTCCTAAAGGCTCCAACAGTACAAACATGGTCCAGCAGTCCAGTTCAATGATTCCAACTGGCCGAGGTGAAGCCTAGCAGACAGCTAGCGTAGGCATCCACCTACACAATAATGCAAACTGTAAGCCTAAATATAATTTAAACATTTGTGTTATTTTAAAGTTCAGTCCTCATACAGTTTTTCTGAAAGGGAAAATTATTTACAGACACCAAAACATTTTTTGTAGCGGGCTGTAAACATTTTATTTCTGCTGGAAAGTTGAACAACATGAGAGTTATTGGAACTGACTTACTTTTGTAACCAGCCTCCAGTGGCCATTGAAGGAACTGCAGCCTTTGGCATTTCTTGACCTTTTATTTTAGAAACGGACCAGCTGAACCATTTTGAACTCCTTTGTCATTTCCTGTTGCTTAGGCTGACATGAGGGAGCCCAGCGTGCTGCGAGTTGCTCCGGTCCCTCTGTACAACTCCTTCAGCGACATCCATCGCTTCATTGAAACACTGGGAGAAGCTCTGGCTGCCAGCAAGCAAGAAGAGGAGAGAAAACTTTGAAAGGACCACCTGACTAAACCCCCTGACTGCTGCAAAGTTGTGTAGGTATAGGGGACCGTCACATAGTCGACTCAGATTTTTTTCCTTTTTTTTGTGATTTTTATGATGATTATAAAGCTCTGTGCATTCTTTGAACACCTCAGGTCTCAAACTTTCTGCCTTTTTGAACCACTTAAGCCTCGTTATTTTCTCTATGTTAGTAAACTTGATGATTTTTAAAATTTTAATTTTAATCTATTGCAAAATTATTTGTCATGAATTCTCAGAAATAAAACGATTTTTACTCCACCAGCGTTCAGTCAGAGGAGGACCCTGATGTTGCTTTGGTCTTGGTTTGAGTCTCTCTTTTTTGTTTTATTATAACAGTTTATCTATATTTTAAAATCTAGACAGGACTTCAAACCACATCTTCACCAAAGTGGACCCTGGAACATGAAATTATTACATAAACATGAAATTGCATACAGAAATATGGTGGTGTTATGCCTTACTACCCAACACAATAGTACTTAAACTCTCTTCACACACACACACACACACACACTGCATTTATCTTAATGGTGTGTGTGGTTTTATTTTTTAAACTGAATGAATAAAATGTAATAATATAACATGATATAGGGCTGTTGCATGAACAATAACTACGTAAATGCACGACTAGTTGCAGTAATATAGATGTTTATGTAGGACTTTTTAATGCAGTTAAAATTATGTAATTAAATAAAATCTAACACATTAAAGAACAGCATAATATAAATAATTTGTTGCTATTTGACTCATTTTGTAAGACTGTGCCTCAGCAACCTAGTTAAGCTGCAGTTTACAGCCATGGTCTGTGTATAAAAGATGTGAAAGGACCACACTGTGTATAAAAGATGGAAGTAGCCACCAAAACATCACCCACTGGTTTGGAAAGTCCCGTTTTGAAGCCTCTGAATTTTGGAAGTTTGGAATTTTGGCCATCGCCCTTATGGTTTTCTGAAACTGGTCCACAGCCAATAAAGTTGATTCTGATAGAAGACATTGTAGCTGTGACAGAAGACAATACTTGGAGTTTGTTCCAAATAAGCTATGAACTCTAATACAGCAATATGTCACACACTTCTTCAACTTGCAGGCTGACACAGTCACCATATTTTCAAGGTGGGCACCAAAGATTACAATCACGAAATTGGTATTTGACCAAATGTTATGCAACAGTCAACCTTCAGTTTTACAGTTGTAGGTGTAAGTAATGGCCAGAAAACAGTTTTTGTAGAATTTCATGACATCACAGTGACGTGAAGTTGATCATTTTGGATATAAACTACCAGTCAAAAGTTTGGACACACCTTCCCATTCAATGTTTTTTCTTTATTTTCATGACTATTTACATTGTAGATTCTCACTGAAGGCATCAAAACTATGAATGAACACATATGGAATTATGTAGTAAACAAAAAAGTGTGAAATAACCCAAAACATGTTTTATATCTTAGATTCTTCAAAATAGCCACCCTTTGCTTTGATCACTGCTTTGCACACTCTTGGCCTTCTCTCAATGAGCTTCATGAGGTAGTCACCTGAAATGGTTGTCCAACAGTCTTGAAGGAGTTCCCAGAGATGCTGAGCACTTGTTGGCCCTTTTGCCTTCACTCTGCGGTCCATCTCATCCCAAACCATCTCGATTGGGTTTAGGTCAGGTGACTGTGGAGGCCAGGCCATCTGGCGCAGCACTCCATCACTCTCCTTCTTGGTCAAATAGCCCTTACACAGCCTGGAGGT
>VUQS01074196.1:34630-46988 GCA_015108495.1 Heterochromis multidens | reverse complement strand
CCTTTTAAACTTTTTTTTTTTTTTTTTTTACGAGTGGGAGGAATCGAGTTACAGCAAACTCTGGTAACTGATCGCGCAGCAGCCGAGGGAAGAAAACACGCTTTCAATAATTTAGACATCTGTGCCGAGTACACGGTTACAGAACAAGAAATAAATTAAAAAGCAGCGAGGACGGGACGTTTCACAGCCGAAATCCAACAAAACAAGTGGAAGAAAACAACAAACATGCTGTGAAGTGACTTTATCGACTCTGCCAGGATGAAGACTTGAGAAATTTCGCTTAGATTATTAACTTGTTGTCATCTGGCTGTCTGACCACTCCTGCGTCCCACTGAAGTTGCGAGTAAGGTGAGTCCATCTCAACGGTCGACCAGCTTTTAATGACACATCCCAACAGCCAACGCTTGTTTAACGGCATGTTGTCGGAGGCCTGTGGTCAAATCACTCCAGAGTTACAAAATATAGGCCGATAAATGTTTCCTGAACTGTTTATTCCCTCCTCAGACAAACACGGACTTAATGAGAGCTGTTTTTGTTTGCTGGGTTTCTTTATGTGTTTGACAGCCTCCATGTTTGGTTAGAGCTCAGCGGAAGTAACAGCCAATCAGTTTGGACGTGATTCAAATACTTTAAATAGCATTTGATAAGAGATTTAGCGGCTAACGGGCTGCTCCCGAAATGAAATTGAGTTGCATGGGTTGTGGGTTTAATAAGATGTGGACACAGAATGAGAAATGAAAGAGTTTGTGCTTCACCATGTGGATGATAATTAGGATTATGTGTCTGGTTTGTTAGTCACTGATTGGTAATGAAAAGCACTAACTGTGGGGGTGGTGTGTTATACCAGTCGTCCATATTTTAGACGTTTGTGGGGCTTTAAGACCATGTTTGCTGGATTTAATAGGAAAACATGAACATTTATTAGCAACCATATTGCACATACTTTGGTGGGAATGCTTATTGCCTTATATACAACACTGTGCAAAAGTCATTTCTTTATATTTTGCTTCCAAGGAGCCAAGCCTTCTTGTAATTTTTGAAAAGTGGTCTTGAGCAATAGTTCTCCAGGCTTTCTGGTGGTCTTTCAGAGTTTTCCTTTGGATACTGGCCCCTCTTGTTTTAAGTCCAGCCCTTGTACCAGACGATTTTTAAGGGGAGTTCTTTTATTTTTTTGGTTTGTTGAACGACTTAACACTGACCTATGAATCATTCAAACACAAAAAAGGAACTAAACTCAAGGGACAAACCAGTGTTGTGTCTACACATAACAGACAACTTGGCAAAGAACCAATTTTAAATTGCATCTTTGGGCACTTTGTTACTAACAGCCTGTTGCAAAAACACATCATTTGTTCCTGTTTCTTTAGTTGAGTCTATGAAAAATGCCAACGATAACACAGTGTGACAGATATAAAATAGTATTTTTGCACCAACAAGAGCTATTAGCTGAAAATTTGGCATATTAGGTGTATATATAATTTGGCAGTTTGGTGTGCAGTATGTCCTTAAAAAGTCTGAGGAGACTGGGCAAGTGGAGGACAAAAGAAGAAGCAGCAAGCATAAAAACAAAACAAAAACCTACCTGTAGTAGATGAATAGTATCTGAAAGTCATGTCCTTAATAAACTGGGGGGAAAAAAATGCAGCAAAGACCTGACACAGGACCTGAGAGATACATCTGATCCTTGAGTTGATCTATCTACAGTTCACTGAAGCCTCATCAGAAATCATCTTAATGGAAGAGTGGCTATCAAGAAACCATTCTCATGGATAGGAAACAGGGAGAAAAGGCTGAGGTATGCCAAATTACACAAGAACTGGACTGAAAATCAGTGGCAACAGGTCTTCATCAATATATTGAAGTACATCAATACATATGGAGGAGGTTAGGAGAGAGTGCAACAGTGTCTACAGCCATCTGTAAAACACTGTGGAGGCTCTGTCATGGTTTGGGGCTGCATTTCAGCCAGTGGTTTTAGGTCAGAATTGCTGGAATTATAAACACAGAAAACTGTGGTCAGATTTTTCTCCTTCTGGAAAGACTGATTGGCAGCAGCTTCATTTTCACCATGACAATGATCACAAACACACTGCCAATGCAGTAAAAGCATACCTGGATAGAAAAACACACAATGGAACACTATCGGTCATGGATTGGCCTCCCAAGAGCCTGAACCTCAACGTTACTGAAGCAGTGTGGGTTCATCTTGATAGAGAATGGAACAAAAGTCAGCCAACATCCAAAAAGAGAGCTTTAGGGTGTCCTTTAAGAAGCCTGGAGAACGATTCCTGTAGACTAATTGAAGAAATTACAAGAAAGAATTACTAAAGTTGAAGAATGAAGGTGGTCATGCCAAATATTGACTTTCAAGTTCATTAGAATTGTACAAACTCTATTTTTACCTTATATACTGTGTTTCCATGTATGTGTGCACATGCAAAACATAAAGAAATGCGGGGTGGCTCAAGACTTTTGCACAGTACTGTATGTATGTTGTCTATTTCTGCAAATTGACCATAGTCATATGAGTCATACTGGAATATCTTGTATGATCAATTGAGGCTTGTGTTGAGCTGATGTTTTACCATCTCACAAGGAGCTGGAGGAAATGTAGAAGAACTGCTTTTAGTCCTTTACTTGTCCTTTATATGCTGAGGATTAGGCCTTACATGCTAATCCTCAGCATATCTAAACCAAGACTGGGGAAAAAAAACCCTCTAAGACATATGTTTTCCAAACAATGACATGTTTTCTAACACATTGCTGTGTTTACATTGTAAAGCTTTTCTCCATGACAAGGCCAGAGGGTGGATGAATAGCTTCACTGTGCAGTTGCGGCTCTGGCAGGTAGCAGCACACATTATCACGCTCAGCCTCAGCAGACATGTTAAATGAAATATGGCCTTGGATTAGGACTTGGAGGTCCGTCTCTCCTTGCACGAGCTGCGTGAGTGGCAAAAAGTGACCTGGCATTTGTCGACCTGCTCTCTTTTAGTTGCCAGGGCTGCTTTTGTGTCTTCGTTGTTGGTGGCAACAAGTGAGCTAAGGAAGAATGAATATTAGAGAATAACTGCAGGGCTACATTTAAACACCAGTTGTATGGGTAAAGGTAAATATATAGGCTGTGTTGTGCCTTAAATCCTTTTAAACTGCGTATTTAATTGGCTATATTCATCTCCTCTGACTCTTATGATGGGCATTTTTATGTACTGTTTTCTAATAACGGTTCATAATCTTTCCCTAAGTCTCTTAAGCGATGCCTTCATTTTTCTAAATGAAATGCCTGCAGCAGGTTTTGGACTGGTCATACAGAACAAACCACCTTGAGTGCTTGGGAACTGGGATCATTATTTCCTGAGGTTTTGTTGTATACATGATTAATTGGTTAATCAGTGTAACAATCAATAATAAAAATGATCATTAGTTATAGCCATAAAGTAATCCTCTTGCCTCCCATTGCCCTGGACAGCAGCAAGTGCAATATAGCACAATTAAAGCTTATTTATTTATTTTAATCCAAGGCAGGTTTTAATAAATATTTTTTTTCCCTTATTAATTGCAGCTTTGTGTTCATTGTTTTTGTACTGTATGATTTTTGAAAGACAATAATATATAATGCTTTCCCAGCAGGATTAAGCAGAGGCTGGTAAGCCTCATCTGTTTGTATTTCCATGTAACTCTGTCTGTGCAGATCCCCTCCTTTGCGTGTCTTGTAGATCAGGACAATGCAGTCACGTTGCTCAACATTCCCCATGCAATGTTATTAAGGGCAGTGCATGAAATTGCGGCAGTAATCCCAGAGACACTGTTGTTCCTGCTGCGGAGAAGCCATGGTAACTCATTAACAAGACAAGAGAGGTGTTTGACCTTTCATTTACTGGGCTGCGAAGCTCAGCTGAGCATGCAGGTGGGCTCTGGAAACCCAAAACTCAGAGCATGTGACCTTGCCTGAAAGACCAGAGCTGTGTGACCGTCAAATATCGTGACATTGCTTGAAATAAAGGCAGTGAGGGACGGTATCCACCGATAGCCTGCTCGAGTTATGTCACAGTCATGTCCTCTCATGCTGGTGACCCCTCTGTTTTCACTAATCCTCAACCCTGATGTTCTTACAGCCAGGCGCACTGTATTTTGCTCCTCTATTAAACATTGAGTTAGCAAATTATGCTCTTTGGGCTTGAGGTAACGCAAATTAGTCATAATGTGTCGTACTCCTATGGTGGCCTTAATTAAAATGTCACAGGCCGGGATATCAGTCATAGCTTGAGCACCTTGATTATGTCCTGCATTATTTGCAGCACTGTTAACATGATAAATAATACATAATTAAAACTGAGGCACGCTAGTTAAAGTGAAGTCACAAGCAGACTGTTTTTCTTCTCGATTTGTTGCCAGTCTTTCTCTTTGCACATTGGTCCAAATTAACTCAGCTCTATGTTAAAACAACTATCCACTTATGCATTTTAATGCAAGAACAAATGTTGTCAGTGAGTGCTGTGCTGGCCCCCAGGCAGCGCAGCAGCAACTGTATTCCCAGCCTTATTACACATGCGTAGCACTGACTGATGTTCCCAAATTATTGCCAGCAGCTTGCAGTTGCTGTCTCTTACTGTATGTGCTGATGGCCCACCCTTTATCCATATCCCACATCTCTGCCTGAACCTGTTGCTCCATAGCAGACTGCTCTTAGCCTTTAGTCTATTTTAGTCCATATCGGCAGACTGAATTATTAATTCCCGATCCATTATGTGCCGATGTGTTAATTATTAATTGTTCAGCGGGCTCTGGCAGATCTGAGGAAAGTGTTAAAAAAAAAAAAGGGGTAGGCTGGAGCATAGTTTCAGAGCGAAAGGCATTGATTGCGTCCTTTCTCAGCAAATCTACACAAGTCTTCTCAGATGATGACTATGTGGGAAGCTGAGGGTTCACCATTCAAAGATCCTGTGTGTTCAAAGCATGCATGTTGTATGTGCCCCATCCGTGTGTTCTGTATGCAATTATGGCTCTTCATGTCAGCACTGCTGAGCTGAATGAGTGTGTGCAAAGAGATCATCATTACACAGACAAACAGCTGTTAGCACGTACAGCGTTCTCAGTTCTGACTCGCCTATTAGCAGTCAGCACCTCCTCTGTTATGCAACACCTCAAGAGAAGAGTGAGACAAACACTACAGAACTTGATGAAAGATGAAATTGCAGCGTTCACTTGTCCTGAAATCCTGCTGTTGATTCCCCCAACAGTTGAGTGGCTCCAGTAGTGCAGCTCATTTGAGTGGTTACTCTCATAACACAAAGCACGGATGTACCTTATATAACAACCTGGATTGTCTATTGTATCTCAGAGTAGAGACAGATTATATCATACAGCTGGGGAGAATTGTGTAGAGGAAGAAATTCTTTGTTTTGTTTTTTTTTTTCAAATTTTGTTCTGTTTTCTTGACACTTTGTTTTTCTTGCAGCTCTGCAGTTTTGTGAGGCTTTTTAAAATAAGGATTGGAAAAGGTAGAACAGTGGGCGCATAAACTTTTTTTTTTTAATAACTTGTGGAAGTTTAACCAGAGGCAGGAAAGCAAATAGAATACGCTAGTGTGTACACAGTACTGTAGGTCATCATCCAATCCAGTTAGGCAGCCATGCAATAAATGTTGGCTTTGTGATGCTTATCATGCAAATTTCTTGTTGCCACTGTGTCAGAGAAGTCTTGAGTCCACTCCTTATGTTACTGCTCAATTATAATGCAAAAGCACCACAAATACAGGGAAGCCATTAACTTTGGACTGTTGCTCTAATATTACAATTAACTGGCGATTACTGGAAATTATCAGCAAGTAATACCTGAATTAAAAAGTCACAGTGCCTCATAAAATTGAACGTTGTCAGCTGTGCAATCAAGTACTTTTGATTGTACAACTTTTGCACAAAAAGGCTGTTACTCTGTTCAAAACATGCACTAAAATTGATTTAAAGCTTAATTTAATTAATTAATTAATTAATCAGGTAATTTGTCAGCAACAAAAATAATGTCCAATTATTCTGATAATTTTTTTTTAGGCAAAATGCCAATGTTTCTACCCTTCAAATGTGAACATTTGCTATAAGAAAAGCAAACAAATAAAATTAGAGCATTTTTTAACACGCTTATCAGAATAAATCATTCGTTTGAAAAAGAATCAAAATAATTGATCCTGTTTGCAGTAGCTCTAACATTTTTTATCTTTTTCTGGTATCTGGTATTTTACTGGACAACTGCAGCAGGAAATGACAGGAGAAGAGAGATGTGGAGTGGTAGGGGATATGGTAAAGGTCACTTGCCGGGCTCACCGAGGTTTATGCTTTTGGAAAGGTGAGAACTAAAACCAGGAAAGAGTCTTCTTGTGTTTAATACACCTGGACATATTATTTTGTGTTTGCAGCAGATAAAAATAGTTAGTGAGAAATGCCAGAGGTAATTATCGACACACGTGATGCAGTGAAGAGCAGATAATGGGGCTGTTTTTTGTTGTGTGGTGCACAATTCAGTATGATTTATGTCTGTTCAGTAATCGCCTCCATCCTGAAGCGGTGAAGATTTTTCTCTGCTGATGGAGTTGTCTTTTTCAGGGTCACAGTGCCCCAATCCATGTGACTAGTGATCCCTGAAGAGCATGAAAGTCGTGACATTTTCTGTGCCATCAACCAATCACTTAGAGGATGAAGTGTCATGGAAAGTTCTACAGTCTCAGCCAAAGCTTTTTTAGCAACTTTTGGTGGCCAAGCAGTATAGAAACACATCCTTTGCTGTTTTTTTTTCTTTATGCTGGCTCTTATCAGCATCCAACAAGCTGTCTAGATTGGCAGTAGGTATTAAAGTGGTGGTATTTTGGTAGCTGTGACCTCCTCTTCCTCATGAGGCATGATGCCACGGGTTAGAGTGGGCGGTAGCTACAGGTGTATCCAATTTCCACCTCTTTCTCACCTGTCACACCTCAGCTTTAGTTTGACTGACAGGTGAGTATAGTGGATGCTGAGGCTGCAACCTGGATCCTTAACAATGCTCCCCTTTGAAAAACCAATGCCATGCTCATATCATGTTGGTTTTATCCTATATATGAGCAGCCAGAAGGCAAAAACATGTTTGTGTCAAGTAGCACGTGTAGACTATAAAACAACACATGCAACAAATGTTGATCAAGTGCAAGAATTTTAATAATTATCCCTATAAGGTCAGGTCTAACCCTTATATATTAAAAATAAAAATTTGGGGGGAAATTTTAAATAGTTTCTGATGTGTGTTGGTTAGAATATATATTTTTTGGCCCTAATGGAAATTGCTTTAGAAAAATCATATATTATGGTAGTTTTAGGGTTAGGATACCATCGATAATGACTCAGACCTCAGGTTAAGCTGCTGATGAAGAAAACATTCAGCAGCAACATTCATTGTTTCCAGTGTGAAGATTTTGTGATTTTTTTCTTGTTTTCAACACAACAAACAGTTTGAAGTTTTCTTCTTGGGCTCATTGAAATCAGAGCCTGACAGATACTGGATTTTTGGGGCTAATGCAGATTTTTAGGGAGTGTATAATTCCAATATCAATATATTTGCTGCTATAGTTATTTAAAAAATGACTAATGATAGTTTAATTGATTATTAATAAAGAGTTTCACACATTAGTTACCCACCGGTAAAACACCACACAGCTGTCTTGTCAGCCTACTCTGCTGTGCATTATTGTAAACCATGGCCTTGGTGCCACTCTGCTGGACAAAGTGTATGATGACACTATTTTTCAGTTACTCCAAGCATTATTTTCTGAATTAGGTTCAGGATCTTCTTTTTAAAAAAGAGAAAAAACTAATGTTGGCACCATCTGTCAGATTGTTTCATTCTCCCCACGAAGGGAGGGAGTATATAATCTGTTCCGTTTGTTTGTCTGTCTGTTTGTTAGCAGTCTAGCGTCCACAGTTTTTAAGATATCATTTTCAAATTTTGTGTGATGGAAGATATGAGTCCCTATGTTGGCTTGTCCTTTGACCTTGACCTTCATTGTTAGCACCCAAGGGCAAAGTTGACCTTGAAAAAACAATTAAAGAAACCATATCGAGTATAATACATCATATGAAAGGGCATGGAGAGACCTGTACAACACACTTTTTATTTTTTCAATATGATGCCCTACGACGGCACAGTGACGCCGCTGAAGTTAGCATGTTTAATAAAAACATCATAAAACATCAAAGTTTTAGTATAGCCCTTGCCCTTCAGGGAGAGTTGTGCTCTCTGAGTGCTCTTGTTTAGAGAGTTATCATTTTCATTATCATAGTAGTGGTGAATATATAAGTATAATTTAAAATGTGGCATTTAATTGATCACCTAGTGCTTCAAGGCTGTAGCCACTACATCAAGATCTTGTTGCTGTCTTTACAGTCCTTGTTCTCTGTATCAGTCTAAAAGGTCACTGTGGCCACATTACAGAAACACTAAATGAAAGTGACAGCCAGTAGGAGTTGTCATCCCACTTATTCCCCTTTTCCCATATGAACTGAAGAAGCTTTTAGCTGAAGTGTCCCATTGCAGACAGTGGCTTCACCTGCCCTGAAACTCAAACAAAGGAAATTAAATCTGGATAATAAAGGTGCCTATCTAGCTTCATGTTATCCAGCTTTAATAATCCTCCAAGGACTGGTGGATGGACGGGAAGGTCATTTTTTTTAGTCATCACAGCTTCTTTTTACCGTGATCCTTCAGCCAGGCTGCCACGCAGGCTTGACAGGCCTGTCTACACCTGCAGGCGGGAGAGAGAGTCCCTGGGTTCATTACCCAGGCTCCTCTATTGTCTTGAGACATCAATCCGACACTCTGTGTGGTCTGGTTTCATTTCCAATGAGTCATCTTTGCTGAGTTTTTTGCTCAATGTCTTCATGAGTGAGTGCATGCCAGCTCATTCTGAGTGAGTATATGAGTTTGTAACTTGTCTAACTGCTGCAATTATAAGTGCTGCTGCAATCTGTCTTTGTTTTCATGTCATGTTCAGCTGCTCAGTAAGCCAGGCCTATCAGTGATGTGTATGCGTACGTGTGTGAGTGAACAGATGTTTGTTATTCTGATGTCTGCGTGCACTGATGACTGTGGCTTGTATACTTTGCCACAATACTCAGCAGGATTTGCCGCTGTCATGTCTTGTTTTGCCTTAAATCCGTTAAAATGTTGCCTCTAAATACTACGGAGACGCCGTGTCGGGGTTGGCGGGCTGTCCCTGGACGCCACATTTCACAGGCCATTTAGATTTGGCACTAAGCTCTTTCATGCTGCAGAGTCACAGAAGAAAAATAAGATTTGAATCGAAAACCTTTTCATCACTTGTCCCTTGAGAACATGTTTTTGCGAAACCTTTAGCTTTAGGGGGAAACTGAGAGCTGGAGTGAGGATATTCTTCCATCCTTAAGATAAGAGTGTCAGGGGTCTGTTTTGTCACTCCTAAGCCTTCAGTGAAACCACAGGCAGACAATGCTGAGACCGAGTCATCTGAACTGTTTGTATACATGGGTACAGCAGACAAACACTCCACCCTTTCCCACTTCTGCCTTCCCCCCCTTCCTCTTTTCTTTAGCTCATTGGCAGGCTGCAGAGCTGACAGCTATGACGGCTCAGATCTCCAGCAAAAGTGTAATTTAATGAGTGCTATGAAATCACCCTTGAGTCTAAAAAAACGGCGTCTGCCCATTATCCATTTGTAGTTTTTGAAACTCTCATACATCTATCAGCAAAGGCAGAGAGAGGATGGAGGCTAATGCAGACTTCCTTTAAGTGTTCTGATAAGTGCATCTCCTTTTGAGGATGTCCTCTGTGATTAAAGGATGTCAACAGGACTAAGTGACTTTTTTTTTTTTTTCCCAGTTGTCACTTCCATAGAAATAAAGATTTCAAGTTCTGTTTTTTGTTTTTTTTTGTTTTTTTCCTCTCACTCTGATCATTAGTGTCTTTCTCATCGTTATCCATTTCACACGTGTTGCATCAGAGCAGGATTTTCTGTAACAAGCGTAGCATGGCAAGTTTAGAGTTACAACCGTGGTGAAACGGTCGATAGGGATCTGCCAGTGATCCTTGATCAGCGCAGTGAGAGGCTCGATTAAATATCCAGCACCTGCAACAAGACAGTGTGAAAACTAGATTCAGCATGAGACAGTATATAAATGACCTCTCATTCTAACACCTATATTTCCCTCCTGTTTCAAGATTAATGTATAACACACCTCCACCCTCTTCCTCTCTCCATCTTTCTGCCTCTGCCTTTGCTCACCCTCTCCTCATGTGTCTCCTCTCTGGGAAGCATCCTGCTGACACTCTCTCTAAGGAGTCTTATTGATATTCTTAGAGAGGCATTGCAGAGAGAGAGAGAAAGGGAAGAATGAAAGTCACACACTGTAGCAGGCAGCAGATGCACTTCCTTCTAGTACCAACAACAGCAAACGTCACAAGTCACCCAGCAGGGATGTGTCACGGCTCTGTGTCTGCTGCACTAATTGCACCTCTCACGCTTTGTGTGTGTATTATCCGGATTATTATGGATAGGCAATTTGCCATTCATGTATTTATGTTTACACTTAATCCTCTTTAATGTGGAGACTTATTGCATGAAGAATAATCACTTATCATGATGCGAATGGGACACTTGTAGCTAAAAATAATTGTTTTCGGTGCAGCAGCAACCCATTAGGCGACATTAATGCTTTGGACGATTTGTAAAGGAAAGAAAATGTGACTATTGAATCCATCTTCTTTTTCTTGAGGTAGAAAATGTTTGCCTCATTTCTATGTGTATTTTCTTTTTCACTAATCCTCACACTTGGCCCAGTCGTTGTTAAATGCTTTTTTAGCACCATAGCTGGATTCAGCTTCAGTACCAATGCTCTGTGTGATCAGCTTACACAATCATGTTGTGCCTTCAGACAAAAATATGTTTATTAGCTGATTAGTCAGTCAACAGAAAATGGACCTGGATTTATTTTACTCAGCCATTCTCTTATTTTATCTGGAAAAGAAAAATCAGTGCCTCCTACACGAGTCTTTCAGAATCAGCTCATTTTCAGTATATTTAATGAAGCCATGCAAAATTTTTACCTTCATACTTTAAAGGCCCTGGAAGAACACAGTAGTGGGTCAAAAGTTACGGAACATTTTTAATAAGCTGATTCTGAGGTGGTCAGATGGGAACTTTTTTTGGATTTGTCTGATTGGCCCAGTTTCTCTAGTAAAATTTTTAATTTTGCTTCTTTTGTATGTTTTACAATCAAATAAAGTGAACATCCCGATATTTTTCACACAAACTTAATCTGAAGACATGAACTTTACCTCTAAAATTATAGCAGACTGCTTTCACAATTTCCAAAATATTATTATATTCCAAAAATATTTCTTAGCTGCAGGACAGTTTTTCATGTGACAAAATGAAGCAAATTTATTTTATTTTAAATGTAGTCCCAAGAGGCTGAAAGTATTAAAGTTTAAGCTGAGAAAAGTTGTGATTTAAAATTAAAAAGGAGTAAAAAGTGGAGTGCCAACCTTTGGCACTTTGTTTTTGACAGTGGACACTTTTCAGTAGCAAAATGTAATGAGGTTTCCGTATCAATGCCTACAAGTTGTGCTTAATTTATACATCTGCGTTGAATCTTTGTAGTACCTATGGCGTAGCCTATACAAGTGGCAAACACTGTTGCCAGCGTTTGTACTTCAGGGTGCTCCATTCTCTCCCAAACCATTAAAAAAATGGCTGCAGGAGAAGAAGTAGCTGGAAATATTTAGGTACAAATCAGTCAGTTGTCTTGCTATGTCAATGCAGTGTGTAGTTATGTCAGGGTTTCAGAAGGGTTTGTGGTTACGACATACCTACCCCGTAGATTTAGCGCAGAAGTATAAATCCCCTGTTTGTCTCCTTATATGGGTGATTTAAGTTAAATTAAACATAATATCTGCTGCACCTGGCACCGATTCTCAAAGTCTCTGATACTGTACTGGAAGTATGAATCAGAATCAGAATCATCTTTATTTGGCCAAGTTCGTGCACACAAACAAGAAATTTGACTCCAGTTCACTTTGCTCTCTGCATGCGAAAAAATAAGTTTTTTTAAAATAGTGTATATAAAATAGATAAAAAGTAAGAGAACAAGTTACAGAAAGTCTATACAAACTAAGTGCAAAAACTGAGTAGTGCAATGTGCATATGACCTGAATTATATAACAGTGGGTTATTACACAGTGTTCATCAGAGTGACAGCCTGGGGGAAGAAACTGTCTCTGTGGCGGCTGGTTTTTGCAAACTCTTTAAAGTAATGTTTAGAATACAGACTCATTCAAACTTATATCCTAATGAACCTTAATT
>VUQS01074196.1:0-23015 GCA_015108495.1 Heterochromis multidens | reverse complement strand
AAGAAATCCAGCAAAGGAAATATGTATTTGCTGATTTATGCTGCAGCTTAAAGTAGAAGCAGGTTTATACTCCCAGCAGCAGATGCCTGAAGCAGTGATGAATGAATTGTTTGTTAGGTTACAAACAGTAGATAAAATATTTTGTCATGTTTTGATTTGGGCACTACATTATCTGCTTTTTTTTTTCATCTCAAGGCCAATATCCAACTGTAACAACTGCTTTCACACTTTCTTAATCTTATTACAGTGTGTACATGCTGGTAAAAGAGGAGCCCCTTTTACACGAGGCCTTTGCTGACCTTTTGAGCACTTCCAATTTTTTCTCGGCACCAATCTCATGTAGGTTAGCTAGCAGAGCAGAGTGAGTGCTGCTTATTATGTATTACTTTGCTTTTGTAGTCCCTCCACATCGTTACTCATCCAGTATGCTTAAAGGTGCTCTCCCCTCTGGCAAGCACAACTATGACAGTCAGCTTGGAAGTTAGAAGTCTTTCAAAACTCCTTTTTTTTTTTCCCCGTGTCTTCCTCCCCTTTTCTCTGCCTCTTTCGGTGTCCCCACGTCTATCTCTTCCTTTCTCGCTCTAGTCCTCAGAGAGCACCTGACTGACGTGTTGTTCAAGGATGAAAAGCACAGTGGAGGGGAATCCAAAAGCAAACAACACAAAAATATACATGAGAGGACGGGAAAGACACTGCTAAACACACACATGCACACACACAAACACAGAACTCTGTGAGGAACCCCTTAGGATTATCACCAGCGCGACACTGGACACTTCAGGGAAGACGGCATCTGCTCACTTCCATATTTAATACTGCAAAAAAAGAACATTGTGTTCTCGAGAAACTTCTCATTTTCACTTTGTGTGAATGCAGAGCCAAATACAGTCATGCGAACGGGTATAATCCTCCCCAGACTTCACGTTTCTGCTGTCCAGGTGGCTATAGAAAGTTCCCAAGTGCCCCGAGGCATTCACACTGTGACTAAAAGCCATTTTGCACAGGAAATTTTGACAGACATGGGGCCTTTGACTTTCAAAGAACTGCTTTTACATCCATCTTTTCCACCAAGTTATGTAAGGTTTTCTTGGTGCTCTTTCCCTCTGTGTGTGTAGGTGTGTGTGTGTGTGTTAAAAAAAATTCAAGCAGGACACTGCTGTATGTGCCGTGGCAGTAAAGTTTAGCAAACACACATACATGAGGCTGAAGTATCCCAGTGCACACGCTTTGTTGCTTCTCGATGGGCAGTTGGACCGCTACAGGACTCAAAACAAGCAAGGGAGCGCTGCAGGAGGCAGTAGACAAGGTTACAAGGAGACCATATGCTCTCTGTCTGTCTTCCCCCTGCTCCCAACCGATGTATGATGGTGACAAAAAGGCCTCCTGTTTAAAAAGGAGAATGTTCCGTTTTTGTTTTTGTCCTTCAATCACTCAGACACATATTCAGCATATTAATATAATGGATGGAATAAAGGCAACCAGACTCAAGAGGCTGCCCAGCCAGCCTTAAATGGACAGCAACTGTGACAGCTACTTATTATTCTACATTGACTTTAAAATGAGCAATGATTGTGTGTTTGGCTGCCATGTTATTTATGGACCTCACAAAGTGGGTGGCTGATTGGAGGAAAACTGAGACCTTGAAGAGGCCTGAATCCAAGGTCTTTAACACCACAGAAACACACTTAGAGGGTTTATTGGAATGGATGTGCAATAGCAAACTTCTCATTTACTCTGACTGCTCTGCATTTCATCACTATCTTGTGAAAACTTCATGAGCAAAAAAAAATGAAACCCCAGAAATTAAAGCCAAGAGAATTTTCTTAAACCACAAAGTTAAACTTATCTTTAAATAAAAACAACAAATTGGAACCTGTTTCACGAAACTCGTAACACGATCGTTTTCTGTCATGTTCATTTTGATACGTTAAATCATCATACAACACACTTGTGATCCATGCAACATGAAATATTATCTAGGGTCGTTTAAAATCTGCACCTGAATAGTGCTGACAAATTGCTTTTGTGAACCAGTCCCCAACACTTGTTATACATATACTCACCAGCCACTTCCTTAGTTACACCTGTTCAACTGCTTATTAATCAGCCAATCACATGGCAGCAACTCAGTGCATTTCGACATGTAGACATGGTCAAGATGACCTGGTTTAAACTGAGCATAAGAAAGATTTAAGAGTGATTTAAGTGACTTTGAATGTGGCATGGTTGCTGGTGCCAGACATGCTGGTCTGAGTATTTTAGAACCTGCTGATCTACTGGGATTTTCCCCACACAACCATCTCTAGGGTTCACAGAAAATGGTATGAAAAAGAGAAAATATCCAGTGAGCAGCAGTTCTTTGAGTGAAAATGCCTTGTTGATGTCAGACGAGAATGACCAGACTGCTTCAAGCTGATGGGAAGGCAACAATAACTCAAACAACCACTCGTTACAACCAAGGTATCCAGAAGAGCATCTCTGAACACACAGCATGTCAAACACTGAAGCAGGTGGGCTACAGCAGCAGAAGGCCACACAGGGTACCACTCCTGTCAGCTAAGAAAAGAAAATGGAGGCTATAATTCACACGGGCTCACCAAAAAGGACAATAAAAAATTGGAAAAAACATTGTCTGGTCTGATGAGTCTCAATTTCTGCTGCAACACTTTGACGGTAGGGACAGAATTTGGTATAAACAACATGAAAGCATAGATCCATCCTAACTTGCATCAGCGGTTCAGGCTGCTAATGGTGGTGTAATGGTGTAGGGGATATTTTCTTGGGGCACTGTGGGCCACTTAATATCAAGTTGCTGTGTAATTTTAAAGAAAACCAGCAGAGTGTTGTTGCTGACCATGTCCATCCCTTTATGACCACAGTGTACCCATCTTCTGATGGCCTCTTCCAGCAGGATAATGTGACAGTGAGTTCACGGTACTCAAATGCTGTCAAATGATGCTGTCATGTCAATATGGACCAAAATCTCTGAGGAATGTTTCCAGCACCTTGTTGAATCTGTGCCATGAAGAATTAAGGCAGCTCTGAAGGCAAAGGAGGGTCCAACCCGGTACTAGCAAGATGTACCTAATAAACTGGCTGGGGAGTGTATGTTTTTGTCTCTGTCCTTCAGTCATATTTATTTTTAATCAATCTTTACAGAACTTTAAATTACTTTTTGTTTGATGCACTGCAAATAAAGTTGAATGATTAACCATTTGTGTCACACGGAAATTCAGTGCAATAAAAATGCAATCTCCTGCTGTTAAATAGAACAGGACTTGGTTGTGTGCAGCAGGATGTCGTGCACAGTAAGAAGCTCTAAAGGGTCAATAGTGGCGGCTCTATTACTTGCACTCTTTTTATTGTTTTTTTTTATCCCGACTAGTGGTCATTACAGGCTGACAGCCGTCTGTTGACATGCAGGCAGGAATCTTCTTAGCCTGCAGATTACGCCAAGCCTGTGACTATTTTCACTCCCATAATGTACCTGTATAGTAAAATATGTCAGTGAATGAAGTCATGTTTCAGCAGGGCACTACCGGAGGAGTATATTGCTATGCTGACTAACAGAATGACAGATGCTTTGAGTGTTTCACTGTTGAGTGACAGCAAACTTGTCAGGGCTTTTGTGTGGCTCTGCTGCCATCTTTTCATTTTGGATGCTGCCAGTGAGGGAGGGACCCATCTATGCAGCCACAGTTGAGTGAAAAGGCACCTAGGAGGCATTTTTTTTGAGCTTGTCAGACACAAGAAATCTAATCCAGACAGCCAAGAATTGGAATGTAAATGAGAAACCCGAAAATAGCAGCTGTCTCTGCGTAATTGGAACAAATGGAAGTTGGATGTGTGGTAGAAAATAAAAACAAGAAAACAACTGGGATGTAACGTGACACTATTTGCTGACAGTTACAATAAGCTGGGGAGAGCCGAGCCACAGGCAGGCTGTTGTTTGTAGCTAGGCAGCTTATAGTTTCTGTCAAACTGCTGCTGATCTCAGATCTTGAAGGTCGCAATTATGTGGCCCCCCCCCCACTATTCCTGCTTCATCCTTTTCTGCTGCTATCCTCCTCTTTTCCTTTAAACCCCCTCTGGTGTCCTAAGCAGCATTTAATTGTGAAGGGCTGAGCCGAGGAAGGAGTAATCAGATGAGAACGGAGGCAGGGGGAATCACGTGGGTATACATTCGCTAAAGGGGGATTAATAATATTGGCGTCTTGATTGAACTTCAGCTGCTCTCCCTGGCAAATTGGAGGTGGGGCAAAGGGAGAAAAATAGTGACATAGAGAGGAGGGAAAGAGAAGAGAGTTGTAAAGACTGAGGACGATCGGAGGTTCTCAGATGAGAGCAGAGAGTAACAGGGAGAGGAGACACAGATGAGGAGAGAAGAGGGAAATAGAGAAAGGGAGTTAAAGCAGTGAGAGGGAGTGGGAGGAAGAAAGAGCGAGGAGAGGAGGCAGTGCAGCGCAGTGCGGGGGGGAGAGAGACAGGAGGGGAGAGAGAGAGAGTGAGAGAGCGCGAGAGAGATGTAGAGACAGGAAGCCTCCACTGCTACTGAGCCAGTGAGATGCAGGCAGGCAGAGAGAGAAGACAGAGAGAGGGGCCCTTGGCATCTCCACGCCTGGCCCAATGAGGGGGTGAGGGGCTCAAGAGCACTACAACGGAGAGAATAGTGGGAGGGGAAGCTGAAACTGAGGGAAAAGAAGAAGTGCGATAAAATCAGAAACAGGCTTCAGCAGGAAAAGGGGAGTGGGTGAGTGGGACTAGAGCTGAGGAGGGAAAAAAGCAGATAAAAGTTTTGGAGACAGAGTAAGAAAGCGAGAGGGAAGGGGAAAAGAGACTGAACATCAGAGCAGATAAAGCCTGTTAATGGCAAAGGTAGGAGGAGATTCATGGAAGAAGAGGAGGAAGCTCTCGGTGTCTCAGGAGTCCTCCTGTTTCCCTTTTACTTCGTCTTCATTCTGTGAGGCTGCTGGACATCATCCATCACCATGTTCTCTGACAGCGGGGCTCCGGCGCCTGGGGAGCAGAAAGGCTTCAAGTCCCACACCCCTCACTTCATCCCGTGGCTGCGCAATAGCTTGAAGCCTCACCACAGCAGTGACCTGGGGCTCAATGGACCATACAAATCCAACTCAGAGACCCGAAACAACTTGACCCCACTGGAGAGAGCCAAAGGGATTGGCTTTTTCTCCATCCAGGGGAAGGACCGGGCAAAAAAGGGTGAACTTCGGTGCAATGGGGTGGGGAAGGCGAGGATGCTGCCAGTTGTGCTGAGGGGGCACCACATCCTGCCAGGGAGTCTGTTGAAGCAGAGGGAGGACAGTCCTGCCAGGTGGAACCGGACTAAAGAGCTTGGCACAGACCCCAACACACAGATCAGCCCAGGGGAGGGGCCACAGGGCCCAGCCAACAGCTCCTCCACTGCTCAGGACAACCACACCTTTGTTAGGAACCACAGCAGCCACCTGAGCCTGCATCAGTCACAGAGTGACAGGAGTAGCAACTCAGTCAAGAAATATGGGCCACTAGTTGGACCTCCTCCTGTTCCTGTTGCTGCATTGCTCTCTGAGGAGCCAAACTTTAATGTGCCTGTTGTGATGTGTATGGAGGGCAAAGGGGGGAAGGTGTGGGACTACACCAGCCATACCACCTACCGTCAGAGAGACCTCCATTCATCCAGCTGGCTGAACTATGACACTCAGGGACTAATAGAGAGGCAGCATGGATCTAACTTCAGCTACATTGATAAACACAGCAAGAGCTTCCAGAGCCAAAGAGACCTGACAGCGCTGAGGGAGCCACCTGTGGAGGATTTGAGCAGGCCCCTGAATGGAGTTATCTTCTCCACTGAGGTTCCTCACAGAGGCCTGAGCTGTACCACAACTCTACGAGGCCCCAAGAAACCCAGGCCGAGCTCAGAGCGCATCGCATTCCTGGATCAGAACCAGACGTGGACCCAGCACAGACCAAAGAGTGAAGGGGAGTCACAGAGGAAAGAGGCCAGCTGCAAAAGGAAGGTGGTTCGAAACCAAATCAAACGAGTGGTGTTCAACCTGGAGCAGGTTCTCAAAGCCCTGAGGGATGTTCATCAGGAAATGAAAGAGGTAACATGACATATTTTTCTTGATAATGAGAAAGAATGAGATGAAAGCTTTTCAGTGTCTCAAATTCAGCCATTTCACCCTCTAAATCATCACATTTCATTCCAGGGACTGAAGAGTGAAAAATAAAAAATAACAAACAGTTCAATATGAGGACAGAGAAGTTACTGTGTCCTTTCACATTAATTTCGACATTCTGGAAATGTTCATGCTTCTGCTAAAAAACCTTGAGGGCTTGTGCACTCACGAATAACAAGCAAGTCTCCAAATGCATGTCCTCAGCAAGAATTTACCATGCATTAAAAAGTCAGCAGCATGGGTTGCATGAATGCAGCACAAAATTTCCCAATTGTTTCTCCAAATTTCCTCTGTAATCTATCTCCACACATACACAGCCCTTGTGCTCGAGTCATGTGCACATTTTCATAAAGGTGAATGAGACACTAGTCATGCGCCATTTGTCGGATGCATTCAGAGGTTGTTGAGATGAAGGATCTCTTCCTCCACTCTCTCTTCTTACGCACAGATGCTGCTCCAGGCACAGCTGGATTGCGTCGGACGTTTTTTTATAATTCATTTATGTCTGAGTTTCTCTGCTTCATCTAGTAAAAGTGACATTTAAATCTTGCCTCTTGGCATTTGATCTTTTATGTGTGGGGTCACAGCTAAACCCGAGGTAGCAACCTCATCATCCTGGCTGTGAGGTTTAGTGTGACAGTATTAATAAAACCCTCATGATTGCACACGAAAAGAAGGGAAAGAAGGGGAGGGGAGCAAGCAGACACTGTAATAAAAAATCCCAAATTTTCACAACAGAGACAACAGATCAAAAGGGAGATAAGGCACCAGAGAAGACTTTGGTCACATATTTATTTCAAAGCCCTGTTTTTTATTCTCTTGCATGAGCGGCAAACCTCAGCTTTGTTTAATATTCATCACTGTTACAAAAAGAAATTAGAGGAAGCCTTTAAAGCATTTTAGTCTGAAGCTAAACAAATATTACAGCAACACTAAAGATCTCTCTCACACACAGGAGGAGGAAAAGATATCACAAAAGCAGGCTCACACTTGAATATGATAGCGATCCTCTGCTGAGGCGTTTTGACAGATCAAAAACTGAACTATGACTCAGAACTTCAAGCAAAACAACAACAGAACTGAACTTAAAGAGCTAAATGAAACTTAAATAACTGAGCTCCACAACAAACGTCTCTTGGCACTCATCAGGACTGTATGTGAGGACCTGCAGGGTAAAAAAAAACAGTTTCTAAGAAACACCCTTGGGAGCAGCACATGAAAACCAGGGTCCTCTGCGCTTTTATCTTATCTGATTTCTGACATTAACAAGCAGCACCTGCCCAGAGTCACTGGATGTGCATTTACATGCTGTACTTCAAAGTAATATGAAATGCCTCACTCAAACAGCTCCAGCATTAAAAAAAGAGAGAGACAAATCAGGTCATCCACTGACATCAGTAAGGATATTGAACACAGTGAACAAAACAATACTTGATCCAGCATGGACTGAGGATTTATCTGTGCACATTGAGCAGGTGGCGTGATGGGTCAAACATTTTCCCCAGTGTAATTTTCTCCAATCTCTCCAGCTTCCATCTTTGTATGGCTGTGTATGTGTGTGTGTGTAACATGACTGTGTCTTTGTGTTAAACAGTCTTGTTGTATGGGTTTTGTGTGTGTACGAATGCTCTGCACTCCTTGAATAAATTCATCTAAACATATGTGTCTGGGTATGATAACTACTGTGTATTATATGGTGTGATTTTTACCTAGCTGGTAGGTTTCATATTTAGGCCAAATCTGATTTCTTTTACCATGCTGAGCTGCACTGCTTACATTTAGTTCTGTATGTTGGCAAACATTTGTTAGCTATAACTCCATTTAGAAGAAAATTGCTATGTAGTCCTGTGAAAAACTAAGTACACCCCATGATTCAGTAGCTGGTAGAACCACCTTTAGAGGCAATAACTTGAAGTAATTGTTTTCTGTATGACTTTATCGGTCTCTCACATCATTGTGGGGGAATTTTGGCCCACTCTTCTTTACAGTGCAAATCTTTACAGTTCATAGAGGTTTGCAGGCATTCACTTATGCGCAGCTCTCTTAAGGTCCTGCCACAGCATCTCAATTTTTGATGAGGTCTGTTGCAGATTTGCTGCTGTGCTTGGGATCATTGGCCCGTTGCGTGATCCAATTTCGACCAAGCTTTAGCTATGAGACAGATGGCCTCACATTTGAATCTAGAATACTTTGGTTTACAGAGGAGTTCACGGTCAACTCAATGACTGCGAGGTGCCCAGGTCCTGTGGCTGCGAAACAAGCCCAAATCATCACCGCTCCACCACTATGCTGACAATTGGTATGAGGTATTTGTACTGTTATGCTGTGTTGGGTTTTCTCCAAACATCATGCTGTGCATTATGGACAAACATCTCTACTATGGTCTGTCTAAAGGACATTGTTCCAGAAGTCTTTGTAAACCTAAGCTGTGCTGCTGTGTTCTTTTTAGAGAGAAGAGGCTTTCTCCTGCAACTCTTCCAAACAAGCCATACTTGCTCAGTCTTTTTCTAATTGTACTGTCATGAACTTTAACATTTAACATGCTAACTGAGGTCTGTAGAGTCTGAGATGTTGCTCTTGGGTTTTTTGCAGTTTCTCTAAGCATTGCACGATCTGACCTTGGGGTGAATCTTCTGGGATGTCCACTCCTGGAAAGATTGGGGTATTGTGTTAACAGACATGAATGCTCCAGATCAGCAAACTGCCAAAACGTCAGCTTTTATAGAGGTGCTCACACTTGCTAATGATAAATTAATGAAGTACATATGAAAAGTACTGGCTGCTCTTTACCCCTTTATTCCTAAGGAAGCAGAAATGGTGTACTTAGTTTTTCACAGGACTGCATATCCTGGTGGATTAGGGGATCAAGCTGAAAACCATTTAAACACAGTTTTTCCAGTTGAAATTCAGCTGCACATCTTTGTGGAATTATGAATCTTTCCCCTTCTTCCCCCGCTTCTGTACTGCTGTCTGCTGTCCAGGCAAAGAATATTTCTGCGTGTCAGCTAACTGAGGAGATGATCAAATTTAAGCCAATAGTTGTTAAGTGTAATTTGTTAAATTATGAATCATAAATAATGCCAAATATTAACTGTTTCCAGGTGCTCACTTATAAAAATTTGTGCTGCTATCTAGAGATTTACTTTAGGGTTTTGACTCTTGGTACTCAATTATACAGAATATATGCAAAAAATAAGCAATTTGCAGATGCAAGTGTTATTTTTCTAGTGCCTTATTATCCCTATAATAAATTATATATTGCAACACTTTTATAAAAAGAGGGACTCACAAGGGACAGTTTAAACACAGAGTGGTGCTATCCTGATAGAGTTAAAGTGAAAATGCACCTCATGATGTCTTTCATTAAACCCTCTCTGCCCGGTAACTGAGGCTTTCTGAAAAAGCTCCAAAAATCTTTGAGTTAAGGGTAAGATTACTCTGATGACATCACCATGACATCATCTGTTTTCACAGGCTATTACTCACTGCCAGAGGTGAACTGATCTGTATAAAAAAAAACAATGGAGGGCTCTGTTCTCAATCCATCACCTCTCTTTTCATTCAGCACACACAGCTGGACTAGCAGCCAGGCAAAGTGGGCAACTCCCATAAAGCTCCATGTTTTACTTTACTTTACTTTACTTCATCTGCAACATTTGATCAGTCTGCTAAATATTTGTTTCTCTAAATGGGACCTCACCATCAGGTCCTGCACCCTTCATCTTGAAGCAGTGGCCCTGTAGAGATACCCTATCTGCAGATCTAATTTTAAGACATGAAGTTTTTTAGGTTTACTCTCCACTCATTTGTTGTAAATGTGCATTTTATGAAACTGTCAGCAGTAATTCACACACACAGAAAACCAAAAAACAAACAAACTAGTAAACAAAAAACAGTTTTTCAAACACAGAAACTAGAGGACTGAGGAAAACTTCATGAGGTTACTGATTCTATCTTTATCTGTCAATCGTGTATTTTCTAGGTGGTGCAACAAATTGACCATCTAACCTCATCCATTGATCTGAATGAGGAGGAGGAGCAGGGAACTGGAAGAGACAGCACCAAACCTCCCAGTGACAGCAGCTACAGTTCAGGCTCGAGCTCAAATGAAGCAACAGTGGGCATCACACATCAGAGGCGGTCAGAGCCTGAAAACCAGTTAGAAACTGTGTATTCACCTGGCACCCTGAGGGGAGAGCATCATAGCAGGAGTCAGTCTCCACCCAATGTGCAGCCGCGCCCACTAACCTCTGGATTTTTATCCGAGAGGAGTCGGACTCTTCACCTCACAGGTAGTCTGGGGGCATCACCCAAACACGGCGGGAAGCTGCCATACGCCAGTAACCTCCCTTCATCCAATCCATCTCAACTTCAAAACCTCACCTCTCATGAGCACACTCACTCCCCCCAAAGAAGCCTCCCTGCTCGGCCTCCAACTCCCGGTCTTTCTCCTCTAACAGTAAACTTCCATCACCCCAGTAGCTCTGGTTCTCAGCCTCACTCCCCAGGGGCTACCTCTTCCATCAGGATCAGCCCCATCTTACCTCCCTCTCCCCTGTCTTCAAAGGCTAACCCACCCCCTGCTCTTAGCCCGTCTGTCATCATACAGACTAAAGTGGGGTCTTATCAGACCACACAAAGTGATCTCCCATCTGCTGATCCACTCTCTCCATCATCCAACCTACCTCCGTCTGCCAGCTGCCCACCCACTGACTCAGAGACTGAAACTGTGTCCGTCGCTAACACGGAGAGGCGAGCATCCTCAGCAGGATCATCACATGTATGCACCGCAGCAAAACCACCCACAGCACAAGGCCACAGAGGTCGCAAGCCTCCACCTTACCCACATCATAGACTCTCTGAAAACACAAAGAAGGTGAAGGACCCCCGCAAAGCTCCTCCATACCCTGAGAAAAGAAGGCTGCTCTCGACCACAGTGTGAGACAATGCAGCAGGAGAGGGGGGCTGATCGAATAGAGCCATATTCACAGCACCAGCCACAAGTCTGCAAGAGTGGAGAGTGATTTAAGGCTTGCCAAGCTGAGCTGAGACCAAGTTTCCAAGGTGACAAGGCATAGACGCAACTTGGGGTGAGTATGTCAGGAGGAACAGCTTGGTTCTGCTAATGTCCCCTTACTCTCTCCTTCTATACAAACCTCTTGGGTACACTCACTGAACATACACAGGGCATCATAACATCTGTCTGGCTAACTACTCTGGTAACAAGAGCCTCTATACAGATGTTCACTTTGCACTCCAGATCTCAGACTTCCACAGATTGCACAGTTAAAGGGCAAGGGACTGAAAAGGCCTAATTAGAGAGAAATTGCAATTATTGCAAAATGACAAGGCAAAGTAAGAAGTGATTACCTTAGTGCACTTCAGCCCATGCAACCAAAGAGGTCCACTCACATGTATCAGCATCGTCTGAGGTGGATAATTGCTGTCAGGAGTCATGATGGTGTAACGAGAGCTCACTGCAGCTCAGGCTACTTTGGCTTGCAGTGTTAAAAACACATGCGGGGGAAGTGAGGTCAGAGATCTGTGATAGATCTAGAGACAAGAAAAGGTCTCATAATATGAAAAACTTAGAAAGGCTGGGTAAGAAGTGCCCAGGCCCAGTGTCCCTGCACTGACTGGGTCACCAGCCTAGCGCTGAGGTGCGCGTCAGGGGAGACAGGGGGCAGCTGGCCATTCGTTGTACCCTTCACTGGGCCCCTGGTGTTACAAAAATCCCATCTCCTTTGCTGCCTCTGGCTTGACCGACCCAGCCACAATCTCCATCTGTTCCCCTCCAAATGTCAGGAGATGCAGAGAGAGAGAAATAGGGGGCAGGTGTGAGAGAGCAAAGAGAGAAAAACAGACACAGGAATGCCAGCCGGATTAACTACATAAACACAGCACAGCAAATCGATGGCTCATTCATTTAGGTCAGCTTATGTTGTCCTCTCTGAAATGTTGCTTTGGGTTATTTCAACTGGCTCTTTTTTTTTTTGAAAGAATAAAGCTGGGGTTATTTTATATTCTCTCCTATGACCAACAAGCCCAGTAAAAAAGACCAAAAGCAACAGTGTGCTAGTCTGTTTCTCAATAGCTTGACCTACTGGTTACCTGTCTGTGGCACTCAGCACCAAGGTACAAATCTTCAAAAGACATCTAGTTTCAGTCTTTGTACAAAGGCTCAGCTATTTACCCCAAACAGGTGAGCATTGCAGATTTTTTTTAAATTGTTTATTAAACAGGAGTGCATAATGTTTTTATCAGGGACTATTTTCAGCTGGGGATTAATACACATTTGGTGCTCCGGAGAGTATTTCCAGCACTAGGATGGCATATGTGGGATTTACTTAGATAAATTATGTTCATAATGAGTATCACACAGTGCAACTCTGTGACTCATTCAAGCATTTTTAGCCAAATTTTGAAAAAGTTTTATTAGTAATTAGTCATGTCTATGCAGAGAATTCATTTAATTCATTGTTGGTTTAAGAAGAAAATGTGAAATATTACCAGGTCCCTCAGAGCTGTCTACCACCATGCTAGAAGTACAATGCTTATATGCTTAAAGTTGGAGTGCTAACATGATGCTCAGAAAGAATCACCTAATCTGACTGACACTGTAGTCTGCTAACCTGTTAACTTTAAGGACTAAAACTTTAAGTACAGCTGAGGCCAGTGGATATCTTGTTAGTGTTGCAGGTAAATTAATTTTTTTTCCTGATAATAAGTGGTCGACAGTGAAAAGCAGAACTAAATACACCCTTATCGCTTCCATAGGAACTAAGAGGCTAAGTAGCAGCCAGGTGCTGCTATTCAAATGCATTTGATCAACTGATCATCAGCAGAAGTTTTGGCAGTTTGCAGGCCTGGAGCATTCAGGTGTGTGTTAACTCAATGCCAAGGAGGAAATACACCAGCAATGATCTTAGAAAAGCAATTCTTGCTGCCCATCAATCTGCGAAGGGTTATAAGACCATTTCCAAACAATCTGAAGTCTGTCATTCTACCACGAGAAAGATTATTCACAAGTGGAAAACATTCAAGACAGCTGCCAATCGTATCAGGAATGAACATCCCAGCAAATCTACCCCAATGTCATACCATGCAATGCTCAGAGAAATTGCAACAAACCCAAGAGCTACATCTCAGACTCTACAGGCCTCAGTTAGCATGTTAAGTCTTAAAGTTCATGTTGAATTAGAAAAAGACTGAACAAGTATGGCTTGTTTGGAAGTGTTGCCAGGAGAAAGCCTCTTCTCTCTATAAAGAACATGGCAGCATGGCTTAGGTTTACAAAGTTGCATCTGAACAAATCACAAGACTTCTGGAACAATGTCCTTTAGACAGATGAGACCAAAATGGAAATATTTGACCATAATGCACAGCACCACATTTGGTGAAAACCCAAGACGGCATGTCAGCACAAACACCTCATACAAACTGTCAAACAGGGTGGTGGAAGAGCAATGATTTGGGTTTGTTTTGCAGCAGCAGGACCTGGGCACCTTGCAGTCATTGATTCGACTGTAAACTCCTCTGTACATCAAAGTATTCTAGTTGAAGCTTGGCAAAAATTATGTCATGCAACAGAACAGTGATCCCAAGCACAGCAGCAAATCTACAACAGAATGGCTGAAAAAGAAACGAATCAAGGTGTTGCAATGACCCAGTCAAAGTCCAGACTTCAACCAGATTGAAATGCTGTGGCAGGACCTTAAGAGAGCTGTGCATAAATGAATGCCTGCAAACCTCAATGAACTGAATCAACGTTGTAAAGAAGAGATGTGGGAGATGGATAAAATCATACAGAAAACAATTACTTCAAGTTATTGCTGCTAAAGGTGGTCATAGAAGCTATTGAATCGTGGGGTGTACTTTTTTTTTTAAAGCAACAAGTATACAAGCTTTGTTTTAAAGGGTCCAAAGGAAACAAAAACAAAAAACTGGCAAGCCATCCTCCAGAAGCCAAAAAAGTTCACTCCCCTCAACCCACAACCTTTTGTCAATTAGTAATTAAAAAGGGGATCAAAGTTGAATTATAGTTATCACTATAGCATCAGAAACCCCCCTTTTTTTTTTTTTTACTTCAATCACATAAATTTAGTTTTGCTCCATATTTTTCTCCTGTCAGTCTACACACCCTCTTGCAGTGGCTTTATGGTCCAGAGTTTGAGAACCATTACAAAAACATTAAGGGAATCACCACCGATGTCTGCACCACATTTAAATAGGTAGAGGGAGAACAGTTAGAGGTATTTCAGCCTGGACAGCAGTGAGAAAAATAGTTTCTGATCAAAGCTCTTCAATTGACGTCATCATAATCTAGGCCAATTCTTTGCAGGAGAGTGTATTAATTTTTCCTGATGGTTGTACTGTAAAGGGAGAAGTTGAAAGTAAACATCTCTACTGCTGCCAGATAGTAAACAGTAGTGATATGTGTTCAGGGTTTGCATGACAGCATCGAGGCAACTCTGAGTCCCATAGACAGAGTGAAATGATGATAATCAAAGAACTACTGTGCAACAGAGACCTATTACTCGATGGAACAACCAACTCGAGAACAAAGTGTCTCTTTTTTTTTCTCCCCGCAAGGCCACAAAACTAGAAATGAGAGTCTGAAAATGTCCCAACTTTGCTATAAGATGCTTTAATTACAAATAACAGCCTCTGTGGGAGTTTCATTGCACAGTTTGTTGTGATCTTAGCTCTGCCACACTTGAGATTTTCAGATGTGTCATAGTCATGGCTGTAAAGCATTGCAAAATGTGGTGGTTTCAGTTCCGACAAGATGCTTCAAACAAACTTATGCCAATATGCCGACAATCTAGATTACCGATTTTTCTCTTTGGCTTAACATAAAATAAATAAATCTCCAAAGATTCTCTATCTCTATAAACCCACAAAGATCAGAGCTCTATACATTCCCATATGTGCCTCTGGATTTAGAAGATCTTCCCTGCAAAGCTTTTCTCCCCAGAAATTAAGAAGAAACAATGGAAGCTCTTTATCTCATGGAAACATTTATCCGAGGACAATATATGTTAATTGACTACACTAACAGAATACATTTTAAAACAAATTTTCGCATAATGCTTATTTTAATTTAAAGTTTCGCTTGAGGCCTCAGATGTCCTGTGTACTGAAGAAAAAAAAACTGTTGTATTTATGCTGCTTATAAACTGAGTCTAAATTAGGAATGCATTAGTGCTGGTACTAAAATTACTGCTATTTTGGATGGGATATGATGGGGGCATAAAAATGCTTTCCGCCATGTTTACTGTTGCCCAGCTTTGACAGTGCTCAGAATATTTATTGCCTCAATGCTGGCACTCAAATCTTTCCTCTTTTTATGTTTACCCTTTAACAAGCTGTGGGAGCTTCAATGAGATCATGACTGACATTAACAAGACACAAACATTGAGTTATCTCCAGAAAATGTCTTTATTGAGATGCCCATCACATTTCATCATGAATCAGAACAATCAACAAGTAGAAAAAGAAAACATGTACAAAATAAGTAACATCATGTTTTGTTTGTTTTTGTGTTTTTAAATCTGTCGTGCCAGGATCTGGATGTGATTATTTCCAGACAGAGCATCGACAGTGGTGACAAAGAGGAAAAGGGGAAACGCTCCTGCTAAGCATTTCCTCAATTCCTTAGGATCACCTCCAGACAGATGAGAGAAACTGAACCCAGACCAAAGAAGGCAGAGATATAACAGGTAACAACCACAGAATCAAATCAACAAAATCCTCAAATCTGAAATCAATCTGCAGAAGTCATCCTCTGGAGACTTGTGTGGATCTGAGAGGGCTGGATCGATGACGGGCAGATAAAGGTTCTCGCAACATAAGAGAACAGGGAGAGTCAAGAGGGGAGGGGAGGGAACTGTAATAATGAAGCCCTTCTGAAACCTGCACATTATCCTCGCTGATCCGCACATGTGGCACTGAAAGATGAAAGTAAAGGGTTCTAGAAGGACTCAGATACCTGCTGGCATCTCTTTTGACTCGTGTGTTATCATCCAAATGTCTGTGCATGCCCTACATTTCAGTATTCTGAGGTTAACAATGTAACTCAAAAGTTGTTGAAATAAACTAAAAGTAGGTAATTGTAAAAATAAAAAATAAAAAAAATAATGGGAACGCTAAGAAAGATTTTATATCTTCTGCTGCAGAATGATCAAGATTTGAAGAAATTTACAGAGACAGTGTTTAAAATTTCAAATAGAGAAAAAAGCAAGAATACACCCCAGCCTCTGATGTATCGTCTGAACACGTTTAAAAGCTGCTATCTGCTGCATTATGATGCATTATGACTTTAGCTTCTGGCCAAAAAAATCCAGCACAAAACAAAGATTTATCACAAGAAGAACTGATTGGTGATTGTTGGGGATCAAATGTGGTGCTTACATTTATCTGGAACAGATAGAGAGAGATGAAGACAGAGAATGAGGCACTTCTCTCAACAGCGGCTCAGAGCAGAACGAGACTGGTGAAATTGTTGATGTGTGCGCAGTGACGATATTGGGGAATACTCACTTTTCTCTCGGGATTACATAAGATGGATAAATCCCTCCCTAGTCTAAATATGTTATCTATACTCAACAAAGCCCCCAGACATCCTCTATACAATCATGTACATCCCCAGTGTATCAGAACAGAATTCTTTGTAAATCTTATAGCATAAGAAAAATAACAACTATGGAAGCACTTTATCTCAGGGCAGTTTTTTTTTTTTTTTTGGGGGGGGGTTCTTTTTACTAGAACAACAAAAATCTGGATGCTCAACTGGTCCCTTTTGTCCCATGTAGCTTAAATCCACTATGGCAAGAAAATACCATGTAATTATTGTACCGACACAAAGTACAAAGTATCAAGGCAATATCCATTTCATCCTTCTTCAATTTTTGGTTGTAACTCAGGAAGAAATCCATCCTTCATTGATTACTGAGGGAAAAGCAGAGGCTTGAGTCAGAGCTCACTGGGATGCTCTGATTGGTCAAAGCATGACCAAAGCCAAATCTGACTTCTGACCAGTTACAGTTCGTCGTGTCGTGTCTGTCCAATGACGATCAGTTTGGAGAGTTGAGCACTGAACTTTCCATCCTTGTGGGTCACTAGAGGTCAAAAGGGAGAGCAAAAACATTAACTGCTGCCATAGATGATATTAGAGTAAAAACAATCATCATTCAGCTGCAAAGCTGCAGATCCAACCCAAGGAGAATAACACGAGATCAGATCGGTAGATTTGATGAGCTCCATTTACAGGTGAGTGGAGTAAGAGTTGCTGCAAATGAGTTTTCTGCTACCTGCAGGCAATGAGCCCAACAGCAATGCTGCTGATCTTGTTAAAGATGCTGTTTGTGTTTGAGGTTTTTATGTTTTATGTGTTCAACCTGAAAATTTTGATATTTCAGCATTTTTCAGAGATGCACTGAAAAATGCATATTTGCTTTTTCCAAGAGTGGAAAGAAAAAAAAATTACATTAACTACATTAATCTTGTTTCTGTGCAATATGTACAGAGCTAGGGACACAGTGTGGCTAGCCTAGCTTACCATGAATACAATTTATAATTTAACCTGTATTACACTAAACGTAATGGCTACTAGGGAAGCCATTTATAAAGGACTTAAAAGAACATATTTTCAGGAGAAGCGGTTCCTGTAAAGCAGGGGTGGGCAATTAATTTTCCCAAGGTGCCACATGATTTTACCTCTTCATAAGCTTATTGGTGCAACCCTACACAACAGTCTCAGTTTCTCATGTGGCCCCTTGGGAAAAGTAACTGTCCACCCCTGCTCTAAAGCTTAATTATTATCAGTTATTTTGTAATTTGATGGAGTCATACATAAAAAGAAGCATTAAAGAACAATTTTTGGATTTAGGGGCTGAATGGTTTAGGTATATTGTAGCTTTGAACTTATAAAAGATTGTAAAGGAAAATTACTAGTATATGGACTTCAAGCAAGTCAGTGTTTTCCAGCCAAAATTTCAGTTGTTACGAATCCCATCCCAGCTGAGTACCTAACCAAAACCCTAACCCAAATGTAACCATAAAACACACATCTTAACCTACAAAAAAAAAAGGGGGGTGTGAAAATGTGAGGACCTCTTGGATGGTCCTCACATTTCCAAAATGTCCTCATTCCAGTGGCTTAAAAGTCACACTGGTCCTCTCTAAGGAGGCTAGGCAAGTATAAACACACACACACACAAACACACATAAACAGGACCTGTAATAAATCTTCAGTTGTAACACTCACTGCCTCCATGTGGCACAAATACAAAACAAAAAAAGGCAGCTATTACTGTCTTTGCCTGTAGGTGGACATATTAACATGTCTTTATCTGCAGGTCTTAACTTCAGTTACTTTCCTTTCCTATAGATGGTAAAGGCTACTTGTGAAGACTTAGGTTTCAGGAGTCATGTAATTCATGCGCTCTGCAAAGTAATTCACATACTCTGCCACTCCAACTGCAAGTGTTTTCCAGTGTCTGTAAGCGGCTGTAACTGTAGTGTTTAATCTGCTGGAAAAGACACAGGAAATTGCTGGTCGGCTTGACTCGTCAAATCCTGCTAATCACAGTCTGGAACTGAAGCCAGTTTGCGCGGAAACTGAATAACAAGAAATAATGCTACAGGGACAAATGACAACCCACTCACAGCTAGAGCATATGCTTTAGAGGGAAATCAGCAGGGTATTTGCAGCGTGATGGAGAGGGAGGGAGGGATAGAGGGAGGAAGGCAGATGGAGAGAAAGAGCGAGGGATTGATGTGACAAGCAGAGGGAGTTGATTGAACACTTGGAAACACAATAAATTTCTCACCTGTTGATTCTCCGATGGTGAATTCTTCTGGCTTCAAAGGCACGTCACTCTGTCCTCCTGCTGCTGTCTGCGACTGGAAACGCATACAGCAACCACGATGAAGAAGAGGAGGAGGAGGAAATCAGGGGAAGAGACACAAAAAGAAACAATGAAACAGAGAGGAAAACAGGATGAGAGGCGGCACAGATGACAACAATTTTGTTTGCAACAGACGGGCCGGGACAGTAGGAGGACATGACGGCAAGGTCAAGGAAATGCTGTGCGGGGGTGGCAGGTGTGTTTGTTTGTGTATGCAGTTATTTCGGTCCCATCATTTAGTGAAGTTTTTTTCCCCTGTGTGTTCATCTTTGGCTTGCAGGGCACGGAGCTAGAGCAGGAGGAGGAAACATGTGCTCGCACTAATGACATAGAGTGTCAGGACTGTCCTTGCTGTGGGAAGGAGGCGTGTCAAGGTGCGCTCCACTTCACAGACGACCACATCAGACACTGCAGACCTCCGTAAAGTGGCTGAGCTCAGACCGAGCGCAGACATTAACCTTCCATGAAACATTAAGTGCACAGACTCGATTCGGAGTGTGACGTCAAGAACAAATAAAGTTTTCATGCTACTTTGACTTGCTCGGCTTGTGTTAGTTCATCAAGGGCACATTAAGGGTTTACAAGTGGAGGGAAGATGCTGTCAAGCAACAGACAAGTCTAAAATACTTTTTTTTCCTCCAGTTCTACTCAGGACTGTATGGTCGGGTATATTCTGCTACTCAGATGACGAATCTAAATCCTTAAGCTACGAAAACCCTGCAGCAGCAACTTTATCGACTATGTGTCTGGTGGCACGCCTTATGGAACGGACACCTTTGGTTGGCCTATTGTTGCAGTAAAGCAACATATTATGTATTCGTTTTTCATTGATTTTTAAGAAGTAGAACAGCCCAGTGCCGCCCCTTTTTGCAGAAGGCTTGGTGTGCCAAAATTTAAAGTTGAAGCAGTTAATCAAACATATTTGATAGGTGATAAATCACTGAACACTGCAAAACATTATCTGGTTCCAGCTTTTCAAATGTGAGAACTGGCAGCTTTTCTGTATTTTATAATCACTGAAAAATTAACTGTGAAATGCTTTGGACAGCCATTCGATCACACCAAGAAACTTTAAGACATGCACTTGGGCTACAAGATGGAAGTTTTTTAAACACTTTTCAGATATCATGAACTAAATTAATAATAAAATCGTAAGCTGCAAGCCTTCTTAAATTTCTCTGAGTTTGATTAGACAAAAGTCTGAAGGCAGCTCATCTTGTTCATGAATCATTAAATGTCAGACTTACAATAAGCCTCGTTCATACGGAAACGTGACACGCACTTTGACACTGACATTTACATTTCCAGGAATGAGGCACAACCATCATTATCAAACTGTTTAATTAAATACAGCAATGATATTTTTTCTCTTTTTGTCACAAGAGACAAGATAAAGGTGCAGATGGTGACGGCTATTACTATCTTACTGCCCCTACGTGCTCAAGAAAAAATATATAAGAAGCTGCTGCACACAAAAGTCTTCCCAGTTATCCCAGAGGCTGATAAATGTGTTGCTGGTATAAAGGTGGATGTTTTATTATTTGCAGGCTACGCAGAAATGCTCATCAACAGAGTTTCGCCTTGTTTTTTCTGACAACTGTGCTGATGAAGCTTTAATCTCGGCTCAAACGGCGTGCCTGGAACAGCGAGGAAATACAAAGCAGAAACTTTTGACAAAGGTTTGTTTTTGTTCGTCCTGTCAAACTAACCACTGAATAGGAGAAAAGCCAAAGGGGCAAAGCCTGCGAGAGGTCGTGATGTGTTGCACCAACAGTATCATAACTACACTGTACAGGTTGTGATGCAGTTTGACTATCAAAAGGCATACTTGCAGTGCTCCCTTAGTAAGAAAGACTGGCACTGAATCACTGGTTTTAAGTTTGAGTCACTGTATCTTTGACTTTCTCAAATTAGAAAGAGAAACAAGGTGAATCCAAGCCATGTTAAATGAGTTTACAGTACATTCATGTGATGTCAAAAAATTCATCCCTGACTGGAAAAATTCACGTGAACATAAAAACTTTTAATTAATGGTGCAAATTAATGATTGACAGGAGGACTGGTGCAGAGTCTGCATTTATGTGGATGCAGATGGTGTCTGGGCTCACCCTCAGAGATAGGCTGAGGAGCTTGGTCATTTGGGAGGGGCTCAGAATAGAGCTGCTACTCCTCGACATCAAAAGGAGCCAGTTGAGATGGTTTGAGCATCTGATTAGGACCCCTCCTAGGTGAGGTGTTTCGGGCATGTCCAACTGGGAGGAGGCCCCAGGGCAAACCCAGGACATGTTGGAGAGATTATGTCTCTTGACTGGCTTGGGGACACCTCAGTGTCCCACCAGAGGACCTGGAGGAGGTGGGCATCTCTATTTAGACTGCTGCTGGCATGACCCGGACCCAGATAAGCGCCAGAAAATGGATGGATGGCAAATTCATGTACTGCATATCAATTTTTACTCAAATTTAATTTGTAGGGGCAGCATGGTGGTACAGTGGTTACCACTGTCACCTCACAGCAAGAAGGTCCTGGGTTTGAATCCAGTCTGGGGCGTCTCTGTGTGGAGTTTCCATGTTCTCCCTGTGTCTGTATGGATTCTCTCTGTATACTCCGACTTCTTCCCACAGCCCAAAGACATGCATGGGGTTAGGTTAATTAGTGATTTCAAATGAACCATAGGTGAGAATGTGAGTGTACCTATTCAGCCCTGCCTTTTGCCCTATGACAGCTGGGATAGGCTCCAATCCCCCAGGCAACCCTGAACTGGATAAGCAGAAGAAGATGGAAGGATGGATTTTGTAATATGGTTTTAGGTTGTAGCCATTAGTTGCCATCTATGTAGGGCGGCCTAGTAGTCAGTATTTAGTTAATATACACTGGAAACAGCTAACAAGGTGGTGTTGTTCCACTTTGGGTCCGATTTCGCCATCAGAGCATGAATGTAAGACTCCTTGTGGACATCCACAAACCCTCCAATAGTTTGCAGCTTCAAGGACTAGTCCGAAAAACACTACCCTAAAATTAACCAACTACACATGTGCCCTCCAAGCAGACTCCAAGTACATGATTTCTAAAAATCCTCTGGAACAAATACTTATCCACAGTGTACACATCGAGTATAATCCTGGTCTTAAAAGCATCACCGAAGGACATGGAAGTCCGAAGGACAATTTTTATACTCTAGAAATGGGACTACCCCAGAACCATGTGAATGCACAGTTAAGTCCACTGACTTTAATATGTTTAACTTGGCAGCAGAAAGAAAAAAATCCAACAATCACAAAGTTTTTCAGCTTCTGGCTAGTAATCTGTCCACGTTGAGGACCAGGATAAGATGACAACTTAAAAACAAATTAATGCAAACAGGGCTGCTAAAAGCTAAAGTAACTGTGTTTGTTTATACTTACATATGCGTTGGCATACTCAATTTTGGTTCCCTTCAGTTCAGCTTTGAACTGAGTGAAAAACAGGTACGACTTCCCCTGAGGCCTGGCGGAAATGAAAAAGAAATATTTGCTGTCAACGTTAAGCCATTTGCATAAATTCATTTAAATCATGAGGTTAGAAGTTTGCTGTGTTGTTTCCCCTTCTCGTCTCTTCTGAGACTGTCATGATTAAGCAAAATCAATAAGGTGACTCAGCAGATACACGCAGATGGTACACATTAGCAGTGAGGGCGCTCTTAACATCGGGGTCACTGAGCTGAAGAAGAGTACCTCCGCAGGCTGCTCATTGGCCTGTGAGTGTTGTCCTGGTATTACTGCTGTTACAGGGACCTAAATCTGGTTACACAATCACAACATGGGGGCCCGACTTCCTTATGGGGACGTTTTAAGGTGAAGGCAAGCTTTAAGGTTAAGGTAAGGTAAGCAGTAGTTGTGCAGTCTCCATTAAATTAATACAAGTCAATACAGTGTCCTCTAAAATCTG
>VUQS01074195.1:0-21220 GCA_015108495.1 Heterochromis multidens | reverse complement strand
CCTCTTGTTAAATCATCAGTTAACTGTGATTAACCACATATTTTGTAAAGCTGAGTTCAGTTTCACTGCCACACCCAGGCCTGATTACTGCCAGAGCTGCTGAATCAAGAAATCACTTAAACAGAACCTGTCTGACAAAGTGAAGCAGGCTAAAAGATCTCAAAAAGCAACACATCACGTCACGATCTAAAGAAACAGCTGAGAAACAAAGTCATTGACATCTATCAGTCTGGAAAGGGTTACAAAGCCAATCTAAGGCTTTGGGACTCCAGTGAACCACAGTGAGAGCCATTATCCACAAATGGTAAAAACTTGAAACAGTGCTGATCCTTCCCAGGAGAGGCCGGCCTACCAAAATTAGTCCAAGAGCGCATCGACGACTCATCCAGGAGGTCACAAAAGAACCCAGAACAGCATCTAAAGAACTGCAGGCCTCACTTGTCTCAGTTAAGGTCAGATTTCATGATTCAACAATAAGAAAGACACTGGACAAAAACAGCATCCATGGGAGAGTTCCAAGGAGAAAACCACTGCTGAGCAAAAAGAACACAAAGGCTTGAATCACATTTACCAAATAAACATCTTGATGATCCCCAAGAGTTTTGGGAAAATATTCTGTGGACTGACGAGACAAAAGCTGAACTTTTTGGAAGGTTTGAGTCCCGTTATATTATATATATAATATAATTATATAATAATTATAATTAATATAATAATTATATATATTAAAAACCACAAAATGAAGGTTTTGGACTGGCCTAGTCAAAGTCTGGACTTAAATCAGTTTGAGATGATTTCACATGACCTTACACAGGCCGTTCATGCTGTAAAACCCTCCAATGTGGCTGAATTAAAACAATTCTGCAAAGAAGAGTGGGCCAAACTTCCTTCACAGTGATGTGAAAGAAACGCTTAATTGCAGCCAAAGGTGGCACAACCAGTTATTAGGTTTAGGGAGCAAATACTTCTTCACGTAGGGCCAGGTAGGCTTGGATAGCTTTTTTCCCCTTAATAAATAAAATTTGCATTTTGTATTTACTCAGGTTATCTTTGTCTGTCTTTATTACAATCAATTTTTCAATTTTTTTGTTTTAACACAGTGTTCTTAAATCTCTTTAATTATATTGTGCTGTTGGGAAAATATCAAACTCAGACTGATGTTATTAGTGGGGTTATGGTCTAACCTTCGGGAGGTTGAAGTCATCAGGTGGTAAACCTAACCCTATATTCTGGAGAAAGTCAAAAATGACTTTTTTGGGAAAATTGTGAATAGTTTTTATTGTGTGTCAGGTAGTTTGGTTATTTTCTTTGTTCCCTGATTGTCAAGAGCTGAGAGAACAATTTAATGCAAACAAAAATTACACATTCTGATTACCTAGGGTTACAGCTGGGGTTGTCACTGATGATGGCTTGAACCTCAGAGGGTTAACCCCTTTGAGCTTTTAAGTCCTAGCATGGTACAGTGTTGGCTGTCTGTAGGACCCATGTCCACATGTTGTAGCTGTGTACGTACTGTCATCAGGGAACAGTGTGAGAAATATGTGAAACCATCAGCAATGTGGGCTACTTTTGTTTGTGTTGGTGCTGTTGTCGTTCCTTTAAGTTAGCCCTGGCCACAGAGTTATTATATATGCAGAAGCTCTTTGTAATCAAGTGAAACCAACTGTTAAAAACAAAACTATCCACTGATATTGATCTTGACTACAGTATTCCTGACTGAACTGGAGTTGGACATAAGCAATGTGATTGGTGGTTTAATTGCAATGTTGCAGTAACTCCTTTGCTCTTTTGCCTGTATGGTGCAGAGTGTGATTACCATGATCCAGCAGCAGCTGAGCAGTGCTCATATGTCCCTCTGAGGCTCCAGTCATCAGAGCTGTTCGTCCCTGCTGGTCGACCATATTTACCTCCACCCCCTGATTTAGTAACAACTCCACCACCTGACCGAAAGATATACAAGGAGGAAGACTGCAGTTATCTGCTTCAAGGATCATGTTATCATGTGCTTGTTTGTTTTCTGGTTCCACCATACCTGCCAGTGACCCCGTCTCACCGCGCTGAAAAGCGGAGTGACACCGTGCCTGTTGCCTTGCTCCACAGCTGCCCCCTGATCCAACAACAGCCTGCAGACAGACAGGTGGCCACGTCCGGCTGCTGCTGTCAGAGCTGATGCAAACACACAGAGTGAGACAAGGGGAAACAAGAAGACAGGCTTTCTAAAGGTGAACAGTTACAATTAGAAATTTCAAATAGAACTACAACTTCACCTCTGTAATTGAACATACAGCATTATAAAGTGGTGGTAGGTGATACAGTACAAACATTAAATATGCAAGCCAGACCTTAAGTATTTTTTTGTATATAGAGAGTTCACTTTGTAATGACACAGTGTTGAATTAAAACTCCAATTCTCAGCTTTAATAAGAAAAGGTTTACAATGGTGTAGACAGAGCAGTGTGGGAAATTTAGCCCCTTTAACATGTACAGGAAAAAATTAAATGGGTTCAAAAATAAATGTTATCTTGGCATCTATATTGTGTCAACATATGTAACTCAGAATTGACTGACTATTGCTGCGCTTACAGGCTATTTTAAATGTAATATGTTTCTATGATGCACTTTTCTACTCGAGCACTCAAAGCACCCAAAGTGACTCTCCCACACAAACACAGAGCCAGAACCAGAGTTACAATAGTTCTGTATTTTCAGTTATTTGCAGTTTCATCCACTAGGTGCTAGTAATGTAAAGCACAGTGGTTCCTGACTGATCAGTCAACTTGTCTCCTGTTTAGCTCTTATTTACTTTGTAGTTGTAGTTCGAATGCAGTCAAAATAATGAAATTGAGCCTGTGACATCATCTTTTATGCAAATGACCTTTTAAGCAAATCAAAGTATATTTATCAAAGCACTGTTGTCCACCATGTTTCACGGGTTAATGTGAATTTATCACAAAGATGGCTTCTGGTTGATAGGACTCCTTTACAAATGAACTTTTTAAAACAGTCACACAAACTGTGACCACATCTCTACATGGACATGGGCTGATAAGCAGCAACAGCAGAAGTCCTGAGCAAAAAAAAAAAAAGCCTGTAATGTAGTTGCATCAGACACTTTTTTTAATTACCTGTCTCTCCCCACAGACTGTCATATATGTTGATCTCAGGTCTCTCCTCCCCTTCTTCATCTTCTTCTGGAAGGTCCAATAGGTATGACACCATCTACACACACACGTTCATTACAACCACACACCCATATGTGATTATGTTTTCATGATTCAGTACCACACGGTATTATAAAGGTGTGTGTGTAGTGTCACCTCTGTGTGTCCCATGCTGGCTGCAGCTATCAGAGCCTGCTGCACTGCCTGGCTCCTGCTCACTCCCCTCTGGCTGCAGCAGTTAGTGCAACTCCAGTCTGCCCTCTTCAGCAGGAAGCGCAGCACCTCGAGGTGGCCTCGCTGGGCTGCGTGAACCAGCACACACCGACCGGAGCCGTCCACGTGACCTACCTGCATGCAAAGGGAGACAGACACTCAGAAACAGGCTCCTGACACTTTCTAGGTTAAACTGCAATGATGTCATGGAGAATCAGAAAAGGTTATGAGACCAAGAATCAAAAGAAAGAGAGCAACTGAATTTGAATAATTAGAATTGTCACCTATTTAACATATCACGTATTTCAAAGTATGTGTAAAGTTGGCCTGTACAGCGTTCAAGGATCACCTCCTTGCATACCACAGTGAACTAATCCTTGAACTATCTTTGCCCTCAGAAAACTATAATGCTGGAAAAATATTTTTATTACAATCCTGGAAATTTTCTTTTGGGCAAATGCCAAAACCACTTTGAGGGATGCCAGTATTTTTGAATCCAACAATGGTTGGCTCAGCTCAGCCAAACTCACTCAGTCAGAGTTTGTGAAGATTTCGTGGCTTCCGTGATTTATAGGTGTATCCACAGAGGCAGCTGTAGTTGATAGCTGTCTGCTAGGCCTCATCTCTGCTAATTCCCCATCACTGAGCTTGACCCTGTGATGGTGTTTGAGCTGCTGGTGCCTTTTGAAGCATTTTGATAGAGTTATCTAAATAATAATATAGCTTACTGTGAGGTACAATCTGTCCAAAAAGCTTGTGATTCAGTTCAGAGTGAAATGCTAGTATTTTATTATTTTGTTACTTAGCACTAATTCGAATATCTGTGTCTGTGCGTTGCACCTGTACAGAATGCAGCTTGTTATCCAAGCTTGCTAGCATTAGCTGATAACTTAGCATGCTATCCTCTTGTCCACATACAGGCATGTGAAAAAGAAAGTTTTATGCACAGAGTCCTATAAACTAAGTCCACCCTTACTGCTTCCATAACAATTAAGAGCGGAAGTAAAAGCCAGGTACTGCCAATTAAATGCAGTTGATTTAACTGATCGTCAACAAGTGTGACCACCTCTATAAAAGTTGAAATTTTTGCAGTTTGTTGGTCTTTAGCATTCAGGTGTCACAACCCCAACGGTCAGACCATGCAGTATTCATGGTCTAAACCCAAGGTTAGACCATGACTATTGCATGGTCAAACTGCAAAAGACCCAAGAGCTACATCTCAGACTTTACAGGCCTCAGTTAACATGTTGAATGTTAAATGTTAAATTAAATTAAATTCAGTTGTATTTATATAGCGCCAAACCACAACAACAGTCATCTCAAGGCACTTTATATTGTAAGGTAAAGACCCTACAATAATACAGAGAAAACCCCAACAATCAGACGACCCCCTAAGGACAAGCACTTGGCAACAGTGGGAAGGAAAAACTCCCTTTTAACAGGAAGAAACCTGTGACTGGTTGGAGGTGAGGGAGCATTTTAATGGAGTTATCTAAATAATAGTTAAAGTTCATGACAGTACAATTAGAAAAAGATGATGAACATGGCAGCACAGCTTAGGGTTGCAAAGCTGAGTCTGAGCAAATCACAAGACTTCTGGAACAATGTCCATTGGACAGAAGACCAAATGCTTTGAATGAGACCAAAGCATATTAGCACGGACACCTCATACCAACTGTAAAGCACGGTGGTGGAAGGGTGATGATTTGGGCTTTTATTTCAGCCACAGGAAGTGCGCAACTTACAGTCAGTAAGTCAACCATGAACTGCTCTGTAAACCAAAGTATTCTAGAGTCAAATGTGAGCCCATCTGTCTGATAGTGTAAACTTGGCTGAAACTGGGTCATGCAACAGGACAATGATCCAAGCACAGCAGCAAATCTACAACAGAATGGCTGAAAAAGAAAAGAATTGAGGTGCTGCAATGGCCCAGTAAAAGTCCAGACCTCAATCTGACACATCTGGCTGACACCAAATTACACATGTTGAACAGAACTGGTAGACAGCTACCTTGGCTCTGTGCTGACTCAGCATTGTGACGATATCCAGGTGACCAGCTGCAGCAGCGAATCCCAGTGCAGTCAAACCATCATGTGACCGAGCATCCACCTAGAAATTCAATATGGAATTTTGGTTGCAGTAAATTGGCTCAGACTTCCTGCTGAAACCCAATATGTTTCTATGAAATCACATGAAACTTAAAAGTCTCCAAAGAGTTTTTTTTTTTTTTTTTACCTGAGCTCCATGGTCAATCAGCAGTGCCGTAGCATCAGTGTGACCCAGGTGAGCGTGGACACACACCAGGGGGGCGTTGTTGAGGACATCACTACAATAGTCCACATCAGCCCCGGCCGTAATCAGCAATCTGCTCACCTGGAAAGAGCAACGTTACAACAGACCTGTGTTAGCAAATGTATGTATGTGTGTGTGTGTGTGTGTGTGCACAGTATGTTACCTTGATATTGGGGGTGTAGAGGTTGCGCAGTGATGCGAGAACAGGGCTCAGGCTCTGGGTGCTGTATGAAAGCCACAGCCCCTGCAGAACTGAGGAGGAAACCCCGAGCTTCTTACTCAGGCCCTAGATGAGGAGAATAGATGCCACAGAAACCAACAGTTAGACACAAAACAGTGGCGTTTTATACCTATTACTTTTGTGATCTGTAAAAAAAAAAAAATCTGTTATTGTTGGTCTTCTTGTGAGCACTCATTCTGGTGTGATTTCTACCCCCTGTATATGCGTGTCTAACTTTGTGTGTGAGAGCTCGCCTTATAGATGTGAGCCTTCAGGATGTGATGTCCCAGCTCCAGTGTCTGCTGTCGGGTCAGCTTTCCTGACTGTCTGCAGAGCCAGAAGGACAGGAGAGTGTGGCCACTCCTGGAGACAAAAACACAGACAGCTCAGTGACAAACACCCCTCCCTATCTTCTCTCTCCATTTGTCACTCTTGCCCTCTGGCTGCCTGTGAGTATACCTGGGATCGCAGAGGAACCTGTCATCCTGCCCCTCCTCCCTCCACATAAGCCACTCCCTGAAGGAGGTGTGGTTTAGCATCCGGCTGCCGTCGGTGCGCCTTAACAGGAACGAGGAGAGCTGCTCCAGGCGCTGTGAAAACTCCACCCATTGCAGCGAACCTCCCATCAGGGTGCCCGCATTCACCACCTCAAACAGCTGCACATTGACAGCATTGTATTCAGGTTAGCAACTATTAGCATGCTAACACTAAACTGAAGAATCAGTCTGCTATCAGTTTGCAACTGAATGGGGTTAAGTTGGCAACTACATGCAATCTTTTTGTGATGCTACAGCGATTAATTGTGATAAATGTACTACCTGCAGTCAATCACAGATTTTTCCTAGTTGCAAGGAGGCTGCTGTCCTAATTTTACTCTAGTGTGACTGAACCTTTACCTGCTGGTCAGTCAGTGGGTGCAGCGACGCCACAGTAACGTTGAGCAGAGGTAGAACTCTCTGAAAGGACGACTGGGTGGGAAAGCGCATGTTGAGCTGCAGCAGGTAAACCTCTGCTAGACTCACAGGAACCACCTACACACACATAGACACATACAAATTAAAAGACTTCCTCTTTACAGTATATCAAATCAGATACGTCTGAGTAACAAACTAACTGGAAGAAAAGTCCACATCAGAATTAGCATCAAATTATGAGTTAAGGTCAAAAAGTGCATAGGTAATATAAGAAAAAGAACTAGCAGCTTTACTTTTCACAGTGCACGCATTTGTGCTTCATCATTGTTACACATCAGTATTGCTTGGTTTACATTTAAAATGCCATCCACACTATTTTCAGCAGTGACTATTTAAACTAACATGCTCGGGCTCTTGTACGCTTCAGTTATTTCAGCTGACATTTACATAGCTGTCATTGTTTACACACTAACTGAAACTTAAACTTATCCTAATTTATAGTTTTCAGTCATGTGACCAGTGCACAGCCTTGGAGGGCACAACGCAGTTCCAACAAACAGTCCACAGAACTGCAGCACAGGCTTGTCAATTTTCCATTTTCAAAGTCAATCAAAGACATGAATAAAATAAAAGTTTTCAGCACTTGCAATTCAAATACAGAACTCACTGCAGCATTTCAATCACGGTTCCAGCCAGAGCTACACTTCAGTGTGCCTTACATGCATTTTGTGGAGAATCCCTGTACACTGTCATCAGGTTGAAGGTATAAGAAAAAAAACTACAGACAATTCTCTGTATTTTTAAGCACCTCTGAGTATATTCACCCTGAGTTAAGTGTCTGGTAATGTTTGTAAAGACACAAACTTCTGCAGATTAATGGACTCCGATATGCGCTTTGATATTGACTTCATAAATGAGGAAATAAAAATGTCAGGCAGCCGTTCCAGGTGTAGCAGGAGGAGAAGAGCCAGACAATAACCTGTTTGTTGAAGAAAACCTGCCAGTGAACTGGGCCCTATTTCAGGAAGCATATTCATCAAACTCTTTAAAAATAAATTCTGAGTTGATTAACTATGAGATCGGCAACTCTGAGTTTCCCATTCCAGAGCAGCTGATCAGTGTAAGTTCAATGAACTCTGAGTATGTCCACCTTGAGTTAAGCGCAATTAGAGAAAGAAAGCCATCATCAATAGAGCTCTGACACTACAATTCACCATGACAACGGGTAAATAGAGAGCAGAGCCTCCATTTTAATCCAGTGAACCGAGGAATATGAACACGTGTCTGTGCTGACCATGATATTTATCTTAAAAAACAGGAGGAAAGAAAATAGTCATCAGTTTGGTCCACTCTATCATCATCATAGACAAAATAAAAGTTTGATATAAAATATATAATTTTTTATACCATCTTTCAGTATAATTTTCCCAACTTGAATTTTGATTAGAAACCGGAATCCTAATTTTATGTTTGATATGTAAATGTAACTATTCAGCTGCAACCTGACAGGGACAAATTATAGGAGACAGAAACTGAAGATAAAAATCTGGAGAAACAGATCAGACACAGTTTACTGATGGACCTGTGATATTAGTTACCCAGATAGCAACAGACTGGAGTGGATCTGCCCCCAAGTCCGTTTTTATTAAATAAAAAACTGTTGGCTACAATGTATGGAAATTTCTTATTTTCAATTATTCTTCAGTAAAAATGTATCGTACTGATGGGATGTAAGAGCCTACCTTTTTGTATAAAAATGCTTAAAAAGTTTTACAGAAAAACTCTGCTTTAATGTTCCCAGTGTAAGCATTTCTAATTTGATCTAATATCAGCTTCACTGATAGATGAAGACACATCAGATGTTTTACTGATTTATTGTGGAAAATATGTCAAAGTTCAGGCTCTGAATTTCAGAGTCTGTACCTTTCAAAATGTTGTTTGACATCATTTAATGACTGAATCTCAATCTGTGAACACATTTTAACATGAAATGTTCAAAACACTCACTTTAAATTACATTTAGTTCAGTTTTAGTCTTAATGTCATTTAGGCCTCATTTTTACTTAAATATTCACATCATCTCCAAGATCCAACCGTGACAGAATTTTTCCCATTAGTGCGACCGCTTACAACACTTGAAATGATCGAATGTCTCTAAAGCTGGTTCAGGTGCAGCAGGAGGGGAGGAGTCAGAGAGAAACTCAAACTCAGAGTTTGTTGAAGAAAACCTGCCAGTGAGCAGGTTTAGTTCACAGAGTCTGTTACCTCGGTAACTGACTCAGTGTTGAAGTTAACTCTCTTTCTGGAACAGAAAACCTGAGTTTCCATCAGTTCAGGGTTAACAAACTCAGAGTTGTTAGATAAACCTGCTTCCTGGCACCGAACCCTGGTTGATGTTAAGAAGTTAGTAAGTATCCAGCATTTTGGCCAAACAAATCTGGTAAAGATGACTAGCAGAAAGTAGAGGAAAGACTGCCCTCCATGTGGAGTTCCTGCAATGATGTGCTGTCATGTGGAAACTATGAATACTGCTTAACTGCTTTTATCCCTGTTTAAATGACAGCCCACGTTCTTTAATCTATGTTGATTATACTTCAACTGACAATTTTTGCTGTTTTTTAGCACAGTCTAGTTTTTACCTTTACCTTCTTCCCCCCACCTCACCTTGAAGCTGGAGCTCTTTAGGACAAGGTATCCTCCCTCTATCAGGTCCAGTATCAGTTTTAGGTAGAGGTACGAGCCTCTGCTCAGGCTCTTCAGGTGGCTGATCAGTTTGGACAGTGCTGTGTTGTCAAGGCGGCCATTGCTCAGTGACACATTGCTTTGGATCTCAGTGCTGCTGTGGATACGCTGCATCAGGTAACCCTGAGAAAAGACAGAAAGATGCGGTATACATGTGCAGAAAGACAGACAGAGAAACTCACAGGAATGGACCTTACCTGCAGGTCCTGGTCTATGGCGTTATTCTCATCCATTCTGTCTAAAGAGATGCGGTGAAAGGGTAGAGAATGAGTGATGTCCTGATTGAATAAAGACACAAAGAAACAGATTTTGTTAGTTCAGAGAAAGTTTTGTTTGTTGGCAAACCCAACACCCAGTGTGTGTGTTGCTCACAGTAATCTGGCAGCACAGATGGTAAATTTGCTCCAGACATATCATTTTAATCAGATTCAAAAGGGTTCCAAACTGTCATAACAGACATGTAGTTAAAAATGACAACAATGACAGATTTACCACACAAAATTATTTTGACAAAGACCAACTGAAAGGCAAAGGAAGACACAAAAATAAACTTTTAATTTAGAGTTAAAGTTAGCTTCATTAGTTTTTTTCTTGTTGAAATGTTTTTATTTTTCGATACAGAACATATATTTTTATGCTCTTTGGCCTTCAATTAAAGTGGACAAATATGAAGTTCAATCTGGTCTTTGATGTTTTTAATTTGGGTTCTCTTTTCCACTTTGTGTCATCTTGTGGCTTATGTATACCTGCTGACTGGTCCTGACAGTGGTAATGACCTTCAACCAGGAAGGAAATTTCTGGATGGTTCGGGACAGAAAGGAGGTCAGTGTGTCTCCATAGTCCGGCCGGTGGAACTCTGCCTCGTTTAGCCCATCAATCAGTACAATAAGCCCTGCTCCCTCTATATCCAATTTCTTTTCTGGAAAACAAATAAAAACAGATCATTGCACATCAGGTACTGTCCCTGGGTTTACCAAATACAAGCTAGCAGAATGTAGTAGAAGGGGTACCTCTGTGGAGAGCATCGAGTGGTTCTAGTATTCCTCTCTGAAGGGCAGAGCTTGGATCCTGGATACAGGAGCGCAGACTGAGCATGCTCTGGAGCTGTGGCGACCGGTGCAGCAGTTCCCGATAGGCGGCCAGCTGAGGGGCATCACTTAACATCGCAGCCATGTTGTGGACGAACTCCGGAACCAGACAGGTGTGACAGTTATCAGCCTGACAGAAATGATATGAGACTACCTACAAAATAAAGACAGAAGAAAGTCTGTGAATCACTTGTAGATTTTTAGTAAGACATTGTTTAGGTGGATTCCCTTACTGACCATTTAGCTTGAGAGACTGCGTGTTCATTAATTATATTGGTTGGTATTAGAGCAATATAATTAACGTGGACCTATTATGCTCATTTTCACTGACTTACACAAGCTGTTTTAGCTCCCTTCTCTCTCTTTAAGTCAACTTCCTTACTTGTACATACATTGACCTCATTATCTGAAATGTTGGCCATATTTGATATGATCATCTACCATTGTAACAGTACATACAGTATACAGAAAATAATGAAAAGCATAATGGGTCGTCTTTAATTAAAAAGTGGAAATACAAATGAAGTAGGGATGCTACCTGTCCTGCGAGCCTCCTCAGCGCCTCCTCCTGTCTTCTCCTCATTTCTGGTGTACCTGGACAGCTTTCTCCCGATCCTCCTTCATCTCCTCCTCCACCTCCTCTTCCCAGGGAATCGTGGGAAAAAGAAACAGTCTCCATATCTGGGACATCAGCAGAGATTCAAACATAATGGTGTCATTCTTTCTATGCAGCTGTCGCTTTCATTGCTCTAAACTGAATGATTTAAGGTGTTTTTCTGGTGGCTGGCTCGGCTATGTGTCTGGCAGCTGGCTGTTGAGTCTGGTGGATTTTATTGGGTTCTATATGACGACTCAGTTACTCTGAGTGAATTTAAGTTCATGAATAAGGCTGTATTCATGGCGGCAATAATGTGCTGGGGACAAGTATGTCAATGGGTTACTGCCAAAAACCTTTGGTGGAACCCTCGGGTCTGAAAATACTGTAAATGAAAGATTAATATTTACAGTATTCAGGTCATAAATTCAGTACCTTGCAGAAGCTTTTTTTTGGTGGCAAATATACCTTTGAGTCTTCTTGGAGTCTCTACAGGCTTGGTACACTTGGATTTGGACTGTTTGTTTCAGACCTTCTCCATCAGATTGGATGTTTGGAGTTCCAAGTCTAAACCACTCAAAGATAGTCACAGCCTTGTCTTGGCTGTATGCTTTGGTTCTTTATCTTGCTGAAATATAAACTTCTCTTCCAGTCTCAGGTTACTGCATTCTAGGGCAAGTTTTATTCAATAATCTCTCTGTATTTGGTCCCTGTCATTATCACTGAGAAGCAACTCCAAAGCATGATGCTACCACCACCATGCTTTACAGTAAGAGATGGCATTAACCAGGGAAGCAATGCCTGGTCATTAGTGCTTGATTTTTAAGCTCTTATGAATATAGCTTTATATAAAGTGTTATAAAGCTTTATAAGATTGTAAGGTGACAGCCGTTACAATCTTATAAAGAGAAACTCAATGATTCCAAATTTATTTGAATGCAGTTTGGCAAACTTTAAGTAGGCATTTTTGCCTTGCTTAGTGGATTCTGGGAAGCTACTATACCATGTAGGCCTGATTTGATGAAGTGCTGGGGAGCTAGTCTCCTCCTTCTCCAGGTTCTCCCATCTCTGTAAAGGTCTTCTGAAGCTCTGTTAGATTGCTTTTATAATAGCACAGTGATGCTGCCTAAAAGCCGGCATCAACACAGAATCAAAAATTTGCTGGTTCCACAGTTGGAACCTCTGACGTCAAGGGATATGTGAGAACAAGAAATTAACTGATGATTGACAGATGCAGCCTAATGACTGTGTTCACATTTTCTATCTTCCCACATAATTACCCCAACTTCTGCTTTGTTACGTTTGGTTTTCAAACATGTCCAAATGTGACTGACTCTCAAAAGACATTGACGCATCACTGACTCTGCGCTGGAACTGAATATATTAGGTATAAGAGTGATTACTGGGTTGGCCCTTCTTGCTTGAATAGTCAGTTCTAGAAAGACTGCTGGTGGTTCTATTCTTTACAATAAATGAAGCCACTGTGCTTCTCAGAAAACTCTCTGGGTTGTTTTGCTTATGTTAATATGTTTTTCCTCTACAGTCAATGTCAAGTGAGGGTCATGATGGAAAAATTACACTTTGAACACTTTAGTAAAGCTTAATAGTGTACTGCCTCCACAAATATGACAAGTTCATGCTAAGAGAGTTGTTTGACCAAACAAACATAGATATGAGTTTAACCTTTGCATACATTTTTTTCTAGGTTTTTGCAAATAATTATATAATTTCACTTGTATGACACAGTTTATACATATGTGGAAAAAAAAGGGTCTTTTCTCCTTACGTTTGTGTATGGTCTGGCTGCTAGATGTGTTTGGCCACATGCGGTTTCCATGACAACTAAGTGCCACCAAGCGAGCAATGATGGCTGTTTTGCCAAATCCCATGTTGCCGATGATAACCACGCCCTGACTGGTTGCTGGATCATCACTGTGGAGACAGGTGTCCATTTCTTGGAAGAGCCACTCCCTGCCGGTGAACAGCCAATCAGACGAGAGACCAGGAACCTCAAAGTGAAGGGGCTTCAGGTTTAGAGAGGGAGTGAAACGAACTGCTGGAAGAGAGGGAAGAAAGGAGTGTATGCAATACTGCCTTTTAGAATAACTGTATCTCGGGATGTTTGACACCATGTGTGCATTTACCTCTGTGGTCCTGTTGACTACGACTCCCAGAATTCTGTCTAGGCATTCTGAGGGACGTCCTTGAAGGGATATGTCTCTGCTGCTCATCAAGATAAGCCAGGTCTTCAAGGTGGGCCGAACTAGTGGCTAAAGAGCAAGTATAAAAAGAAGTATTTCTGTATTACAAACTATTCGTTTACTTCCAGATTTTGGGCTATTGTCAATGAATTCAGCAACTGTGGTCTTTTTGTTTGCAAAGTGTTTTATTTGCTGCAAATAAATGGAGACACAGACACTAAGTTTGTTGAAGAAAGCAAAAATAGAGCTGTTTGTAGGGGCATTTTTTTTCCTCTGGAGAAAGCCAGGGTAGCCATTTCCTCTTGCCTCAAAAGTTTAAATTAAGCTATGGTAAATGTGTCCCGACTACTGCTCTGTACAAAGTCTTGCACTTTAGAAAACACTTTTATTCACATTCTTGCCAAAGGTTAGAAGATTCTTGTAATTCTTGCACTTTTTAAATGAGGACACAGCCAGGAGAAATTAGCTTAGCTTAGCTTAGCCGGTATAAAAGATGGACATAGCCAACATGATGTCCTCCCATGGCTTTGTGAGGCCTTGTTATGTAGTCTAGAGTTAAGAAAACATTGATAAAAAAATACTGGCGGCCGCCAGTGGTACCCCTCAGCCTCCTAGTAGATGCACCTATGGTATGAATGTGAAAATCCTATGTCGCTTTGTTCTGAAGTTATCACATTCAGAAGATTTTCAGAAAACTTGACCTCTGACCTTGAGGTCGAGGTCACCGAGATTCGAACTCGTCCGAGATTTTTCTTTTATCCACCTATGGTATGAATTTGAAAGTCCTAGGTGACTTCCTTCTTGAGATATTTACAAACTTGGGTGTCCACGCCGCCCACCCGCCTGGCGTCAATACCCCAGCAGCCTTTTTGGCTGAGGGGTAAAAAAACTATAAAAACTTTTGTCTCTGTCCAAAGTAAAAAATAAATTAATTTTTAAAAAGTGTGTAAAAGCACGTAAAGCAAGTAAATCTTAATTTGTTTAATCCACACAAATATCAAGCGTAAACATGTAAAAACAAGAATGTGTAGTTTTACAAGAGGTTGGACTTATTGGTCGCAGACTGTACCCTTCATCCTTACACCACTTCCCTCGGCCTCTGCTCAGCTTCAGCTGCTCTCCTGACAGCTCCTCGTTTCAGACTTAACACCATGGATGCCAGAGCCTTTAGCTGTGCTGCACCTCATCTTTGGAACTTACCACTTCTTCTATCTGTTCATCAGCATATCGGCTATAACCATCTTGTTTTACATGTTTTACAATCATATCATTCCTGGATTTGAAATCTCTTTTAATACTGTTCTTGTTGTTAATTTTGTGCTGTAGGGTGACCTTGAGTGCTTTGAAAGGCACCAACAAACAAAATGTATCATTATTATTATTATTATTAGGACAAATTACTTCCTGTGTTTCCTGCTGGCTGGTTGCATAGCAACCTTGCAATAACATTATATCTATATATATTATATATAACAACATTATATATAACAATATCCTCCTGAATAGTGCAAAACATTAAAACCTGAAAAGTGAAGGGTGTTTAGTGCTTACAAACGCTGATGATAACAAATACATTACAAACCCCTGTATTAAAACAAGTTCATCTTAACATAACCCCAAACAAAGCCCAAGATCTGAAAATACTGATATGTCTCTTCTAGGCTGTGTGAACACAAACATTCATATAGATCTGGAACCGATTTGGAATTAAAAGTAATCAAAAGCTGCATTTCCATATCTGTTGTTAGTAAAGCAAACAGGCAGGATTAGTAGGATATTTTCCAAGGAGTTCTGTGCCTTGACAATTACTGTAAAGCTGATGTGAAAGCTAACAAAACACTAATAAAAGGTAAAAAGTTGAACTTTCTTCGATTCCAGACACAAAACCGTGCAAAACCTACCAGAACTTTGTTTTAATCAATCCAGTAACAATCCTCTTGCACTGCAGAGAATATGAGTGCAGGCTGTGCCTTGTATCCTGTGTGTCACTTCCTTCCTTCCCCAAAGTGCGCATGGCTTTTTAGCTTTTATTGAAACAGGAGGAGGAGAATGGGATCTGAGGACGTTACCCAGGAGCCATCTCTTGGAGGAGTTTTTTCTGTTGCTTTGTATCAACACATTACAATCTACAGACGCAGAGCTCATTAATGCCTTGTTTTTAAATTCCTGTGTATGTACAGATTAAATAAATGAGAAACAAGCGTTAATAAGTGAGGTTTTTAGATGTTGATAGGATTCTTTATTTATAGTATTTGCCTTTGTCTCAGTTCTTTGTCAGGCTAACCATGGCCTGGATTCAGGACTGTGATTTTCCTCTCGGTCTATGTGTGTTTCTGAAATACTGTTTATGTAACTCTCTGTGATCTATGCCCTCACAGGTGATAACCCTAGCCCTAACCCGCACATGTTATTTTGGAGAAAGCTAAAACTGACTTTTTCTGAAAAAATGTGCATAGTTTTTGATATGTGTCAATTAGAATGATTACTTCCTTTGTTCCCTGATTGCCAAGACTTGGGAGAACAATTTAATGAAAAAAAAAAAGTTACACGTTCTGATTGCATAGGATTAGAGTGAGGGTTAGGGTCCTCACTGATGAAGATTTAGACCTCAGAGGGTTAACAGTGGACCAGGATGAAGAGACTGAACTAAAGCTGTTAAGGTGCCGCTAAACAGCTTTCTTGCGGGAATACTTTACATCAAAGATTTCGGAAGAGAGGGTGACACAATAAAGTAAAGCAAAATAAGATACCATCTAAACAACTGTATTTTTAATCCACGATAAAGGCCTTCTTAGGCTTTTCTTACTTTTGAATGAGCTAGGTTTTTGATGCGAAATGAGTGACTGTGCCCATAAACTCATCAGAAAAGTGTTAGAGAGGTCAGGGCTGTTCTCCCATAGACTTACTATATAAGTCTAACTGTAGCTATCACCCTCCTTTGTGACCACTGAAAGAATTCCATTTTGAAGCACTTTCACTTTGAATTCACTTTTTAGACCAGAGGGGTGTAATTAATTAAAGATCAATGACTTAGCGAGCTGTGTTGAGCTTAAAGTCAGAGTTTTCTGTGTCACAAAAGTGTCTCTCTTTTTACCTGGCTAAATCACCATGGTAACTTATGCTGAACACATAACCTGGTCTGGAGCAGGTTATGTTCTGAGTTTCGGTTTAAAATCATCGAGAAGCACCACATTTTTACTGATTCTTTTATTTACAGCATTTTTTAAGTGCGCCGGGGGAATACATTTTATATGTGCAAGTTGTTAAGCTGTACCTTACTAAAACCACTGAATGAAACGCTGCATTGTTATGGGAATGTGCGTGTATCAATGTGGTGATGCAGAAAATGTATAAATGTCGTTCTACTTGATTCTAATCTGCTGCTAAGTCTCGTTTACTCTGTTGGAATTGCAGCTCCTAGAACACACCAAGAATATGTATTTAATCAATCAAATGAATTTCACTGTGATCTGTGACAAACTGAAGTGATTTCCAGGTCTTCTTTATCACGCTGTAGGAAAGGAACATTTAACGTTTAAATGGATCTAGTTTTAAGTTTCAGAGCTCTAATGTGCAGCCATCACCTTAGAAATAATATAATAATATTTAATAAATAATAATATTTTTTATGTTCTTTATAGATTTGTAATCACCATTTTATCATCATGAGCATCATCAAATGTCTCTGATTGCAGCAGGCGCCACTCATAGGGATCATTTTATGCAGAAGAGTCACATGACTTGCAAAATGCTCCTTTTTATGTGAGTGCACACAGAGCCTGAAGCAGAAAGCCTGGCTTAACAGAGAAAGTTGACAACCATCGTGATACCTATTATCTCCAACTGGGGTTTTAGTTTTTGTTGAGCCAGCTAATGCAACGAAAGCCTGGCTGTGTTGAACTTTGTATTATTCTGTACTGAGGAAAACTGGTAGGTTAATATGTTGTTATTCTTCCTCTGCCAAATTAAGTGAGGATTATTTGTTGGGTGGGACTGTATTTGTATCTGTTGTTACTCCGTATTTGTTGGGGGTTTCAGCTGTAACTCAGCAGTAGAGCTGCTTGTGCTCTAGCTGGGACTAGTCTTACTTCTCCCAGACTTTTGGGGTTGGTTGGTGTCAGTTTATCTCTAGTTTGTTGCTTTTCTAGACCAACTTGACTATCAATGTCTGGTAAAATGCAACAGAACCTCATACTGTGCTGAAATGAAATAAGGGCACATAAATTAGTTAGAAAAAGTAAATGAGAATATTTAATTTTGTTTTATGCCTCTTTAAATACATAGTAGACACATGATTATCAAGGATTGCTCATTATTGCTGGTGAGCTCACCAGTAATAAGTGGAAAACAGGAAAGAGTGTGTGTAAGCAAACCACTTGAGCCAGACACACAGAATATACACCACATCCATTTGTCATCTTACCAGCAACCGAATTAGGGCGAGGCATGAAGTAGAGGGGGATGGAATGGGTGGAACCTGATGACTGGGTGGGACCAGTGCCTCGGTCTGGGTGGAGTTTGTTTAGGCTGTAAGTGGAGGCAGCCATGCTGTCCTCTACCTTATACAGAAAACCCTCATTCCTGCTTCCCGACGCTACCACACTGGTAGATGAAGTGGACGCCACCACTGGCCGACCCCCCTGCTGCCACAGGTTGAGACTGCTGCCATGGTAACATTCTCCCGGATACTTAGCGCTGTCGTCTCTCTCTGCGGCTGAGTCAGCAGAATAGCTGGTCAGAGTGGCTGAAAATAGGAGTGAAGGCAGGACAGAGGGCATTAGCAATATGCATTAATAGTTTAATGATTTTTAATGGAAAAAAATTCTACCTTACCTATGATCCCGCTGTCTCTGCTCTCCAGTGTTGAGGTGGGGGAGGTGATGGAGGCGTGGTTTGGGGAGGCGTATTTGTTGTTATTGCTGCCTTCAGCACCAGTGGGAGGGTGCAGTGTAGAGCTGGGCGAGGTGTTGCTACTGGCCAGACTGGAGGAAGGAGAAATCCTCTGTGGGAAAGGCAAGAGAAAAACAGAAATGTTCTTCTTCTATTAGTGTACATGATAGGTATCTATGTTATATCCTACAGCAGGAATGTCAAACTCATTTTACATGGTGGGCCATATACAGCTCACTTTGATCTTAAGTGAGCCAGACCAGTGAAACTCCCCTTTCTGTCAGTGTAAAGAAGTTTAACTACACATTTAATCTGTGAGATATCTTAACATAAGAAAAGGAGGGTTAATTTCAACAGTGTGTTTTGGTTTTTGTGCAGGACAAAGAAAGGCTGCTGTAGTAAATTAAAAATCTGTCAGCACTCTTTTGGCTTAAATTGTAAGAAATAAATGTGTAAAACTGCAGAAAAAGTTCTGGCATGTCATTGCCCAGACTGCCCTGTATATATAATGTTAATGTGTTCACAGAAATTCACAGAAAACGCCCGATTTTATTTTTCTTTTTACTGTGGATCCACTGTAAAACAAAAAAGAAATTTCTATATTAGATAGTGAAAAAAACGGAACTTTTCTGTCATTTAATTTTTTATCTATTACTTAATTACATTGGTGTAGTATGAATGACCATGGGGGAGGTCTTTATCAGTAGGAAAAGCTGTAAAATCTATGAAAATACAGTTAAAAATCCAAAATTTATGCCCTCCTTCACATTTGCCAAAGCTGTCCAGTGGGCCGGATTGGAGTCTTTGCAGGGCCAATTCTGGCCCTCGGGCCTTATGTTTGACACCCTATTCTGTCTTATTGTTATAGTGTGTCATGTATTAATTTGCATTGGAATTATCAGTGCAAGGAGACTTTCCATTACCTTATGATCTGATAAAACTTATACATCCATACGGCGGATTCACAGTTAAATCTTTGAAATTGAGAACATTCTGCATGTGTGTGTTACTTACCTGCCCATCCTGGGCATGGTAAGGGGAGCCTGCCTCTCCACTGATGACTTTTTCTCCAAGTAGAAAGCCAAGCCTCGTCATCAGGGCATCAGCTGCCTCATCTACTGAGGGGGGTGGTCCTAACTCCTCATCTTCACCTGGAGAGTGAAGAAAGGAGAAATGTTTTTTGTTACTCTATGGCTGATCATCTCACCTGACCAGCTGGTCCTTTACCTTGACTTTTCATCTGGTGACCTCATCAGCTGTAAATTCAATAACTGCAAACCTTGTAGTTAACGATAGGATGCTAAAAAAAAAAATTAAACCTGCTAAACACGTTAGTATTGTAAGCCCATAGTCTTGTAACACATCTATTACAAAAACAACCAAAAACCATGAGGGCAAAAAGGGTTAACCAAAATGCTGAACTGTAAGAGTAAAAAAAAACCCAAAACAAACATTTATAATAATTTTTTTAAATGATATTTTATTATTATACCTCTTCTTATCCTGCCCAGAATGATAAAAAAAAGCTGATGCTTCAAGCTAATAACCCAGATATTGAGGACTGTACTGAACCCTGTATTAGGAAAATAGTTACCCCTAAAAGATATTACAGAAAATATGGAGTTACAGAACAGGACCAGTTAGCTTAGCAAAAAGAAATGACGATGAAGCAGCTGAAGCCCCATTCATGCAGTCCTAGAGACTGGTCAGTGACCCCGTTAACCACCTGTCGCTATGGAAAAGTGTGTATTCCATGACCTGATGGCAAGTGGTTGCTGGCAGCCACTAGCACGAAGAGGTGTATGGCGCTGCACCAAAAAAACCGCTTTGCAATTGTTTTGGTCACTAGTAGGTTGCCATGGTAACCAGTAGTTTATACGGAAAATGCTGACTTGTCTGCAATTAATTGCAAACTACTTGCCAAACCAGAAACAGAGACTGTGTGCCTTCAAAGTAAAAGTTGTGCCTTTTGAAATATGTTGGTTTTAGCAGCTATTTTGCAAGTTTCATGGTGCGTTCCAGGTTAAGTCAGAGGTCGGAATTTTCATCTGGAATGCACCCTCAACGGCCCGAGTGATGCCACTCCCGAGTTCCGACATCCGACTTCCGAGGTAACTGGAACGCGGCATCACTATAGCTTGGAGAGGAAATGGCCAATGTTTGCAGGCAAGTTGGCATCTACACTTCAAACTGCGGCCATCTGCTAACAACCAAAGCAATCATAAGGAGGGTTTTGAAGTGGTGTCCTCCTTGTGTCCAATTTCACCTTGAACCAGCCAGCAGCCTCTAGCAACTACTCTCTAACTAGTCTGGGCATACACATTTTTCCCTAGTGACCAGAGGTTGCCAACCGGTCTCTAGGCCTGTGTGAGTGAGGCCTAATGTGGCTCTCGTTCAAAACTAGAAACAGTGTAGAAGTTACTAGCACAACTTCACCTGCTTCCAAGGTGCATGGGGAAGAAGATAAAGTTGCCTGAATGACACTTTTCGACAAACACCTACTGGCCACCTACTAAAACGTCCCAAATTAATGTGCTGTGTTCCTCTTAGCATGGCACATCAAAGTGCCATGATGAAGAACTAAAAGACCAATCAGGAGGACACATTGTTATAAGTCTGTCCAATCAGAAGAAATTCTGAAAATAGAACAATTCAGAGAATCTGAAATCTGAATCACACACACACAGCAACTCACCAAAAGCACATACAAAACAGTGATTGATCTCACTATTAATGTATTCACTATCATGACCTAAATATGCCAATAGCACTTCACACACACACACACACACATGCACACACACGCACGCACACACACACACGCACACACACACGCACACACACACACACACACACACACACGCACACACACACACACACACACACACACAAGAATGTAAGCCG
>VUQS01074194.1:402-23102 GCA_015108495.1 Heterochromis multidens | reverse complement strand
ATTCCATATGTGTTCATTCATAGTTTTGATGCCTTCAGTGAGAATCTACAATGTAAATAGTCGTGAAAATAAAGAAAAAACATTGAATGGGAAGGTGTGTCCACTAGAAAAGTAAACAAGGTGTGTCCTTTTGACTGGTAGTGTGTGTGTGTGTGTGTGTGTGTGTGTGTGTGTGTGTATGAACACAGAAATCATTTCAGCTGTACAAACTGAGTATGATAATGAAGGAACGACCTACAAGGTCAAGCACCTATAACCTATAGAAATCACAATTTTTCTGTAAAAATGATATTTAAAATCAGGATTCAAACCTTAAGGTCCCAAATGATTGTTAATTAACCAGCTAGTGTCACTACAAGAAGCTTCATTTGGAGTTAACTCTGCAGCTGACATAGTCAGTACAGTCATTATCTGCATGGAGTTTACCTGCTGTAACACCTGGAGGACCAAACTGCATTCACTGTGTCAACTTCAGCAAAGCATTGGAATTTATTGGAACAAATATAATAGGTTTTCAGGCACTCAAAGGACAACTGTAAGGATAGCTAGTCTTTACCAAAACAAACCCCAAAACATTCATGCAGTTTTTATTCGTTAACAGTGCAGCAACTATTAGATAAGCCAGTTGGTGATAGCAAACTAACTTTAACAAACATTAAATAATATCAACTGCAGTGAGAAACAAATGTAAAAAATTATTATAAATTTGATAACTTCCCTTAGTCTTCAAGAGAGATAATGACCCTCCAAAAATGGTCAAATTCAAGCACTTTACTCTAAACACAGATTGGCGCCAATCTTCTGCCTTTAGAACAGGGAACGTTAAGATTTGAAGTGGGCTACTGGGCATGCTCACACCCAAGCGGCTACTCTACTTTTCTTTTTGGCAGACTCTGCACAGTTTATTGCACTGCTTCCTCCTACTCGTGAAATAATGTCATTGTTTCCTTTGTTGTTACTTTATTGCTTTAAGTTCATTACAGTGAGGAGACTATTTTTTTCACCATGCAATTAACAGTAACTTAATAAAAGCTAGTAAAAAGCATATATTCTTTCTGCCACAAGCAGGTGGAAGTGAGGGCAAAGAGAAAAGAAAAAAAAAAACATACAGCGATGGTACAAAACTCATACTAAGGGAGAGAGAAGACAAAAATGTTATGACATTTAGCTGTGGTATATAAATGTGAAGAGTGAAAAGAGGTGAATGGAGAAGTCTCAGTGCATCATGGGAAGTCCTGCAGCAGCTTGAGCCTATAGCAGCCTAAGTAAGGGATGGTTCAGGGTCACCTGATCCAGCCCTAACTATCCGCTTACTTTTGGACTCTTTTGTATTAGCGATTAAAGGCAAATTAATGGCTCACGTTTGGTTTTCCCTTGGTGTCTTGCACTGCACACTCAAATCTGACACTACATGTGAAGGTTTTGTGCATCAATGTGGAATTCTGCGACATATTGCTGAAATTGCACTTATTTTTCTCAAGACATTACAGGGTATTCATTTGTTTTGAATATGGGTGCCTGAGAACATGAGAACATTTCAGAATGCACTTGTACTTCTTTACACCTAAAGACAGAAGAATTTTAGTTCATTTACGTTATCATGCAATCCACTTGTTAAGTTTGACATCACTGGCCATTTCCGGGTCCAAACACTCTTTCGGTTCCCAAAATCAAACATTGAGGAACCACTGAGAGTTAAAAACAATCTAGATTCTTTCAGCTCCAATAAAATGATCAGTGTGGCTCTGCTCTTAGGTGTTACAATAAATTATAACATCCAGCATCCATGAAAAAGAGGATTTATGAGGTTTAGCAGAGTTAGAAGTTAGCAGTACGTTAGCTAGCTAGTCTCCACCTAAAGATGATATAGCATGTTTTGACTGAAGACTGTAAAAAAAACTAAAATGTACAGCGCTATACTTTGGACGTAAACACATATAGAAAACGAAATAGCAGTAATGTTTTGAGGGTCTGTGAAGTTGGACTAGTTGGCATATAATGATATGCAATCTGGTGGGTAGTTACAGAGCTGTGGTTTGGCTAATATAAACACATTAAAACTGGGAAGATAGTGGATGAGGGTGAAACTGTTAATTCCACGTTGAAGGTCCCCAGTTGGCAGGGACAAACACCGTAATATGACAGAAATAATATGCCAAAAATGAACAAAACTTCTGCCAAGAGATAGTCTGAGATAAGCCTATCCACAACACAAGGTTAGTCATTTATAAGTTGCTGCATGGTTTGGATTGCTCGCTATTAAAAAGTCCTGATCCTAAGCTTAATGTCCACAGCAAAATCTTAGAATAACTACTGATTATTTTGGGGGGTCTTGTTTTTATTAAATAAAACAAGACACAAAGTGTATGGCCATCCACCCATGCAAAAACCAGCCATGTAACTAGATCCATGCTTACATGTCATACATTAACATGAAATAAACTATTTTAATATGCTGCTGACCATTACATCCCCCACTGACCAATGCTCATCGTGGACTGCTTTGCTTTTGAAACACATTTTCCAGTGTGGCAAAATGAAAAGGCCTCTATGCCTACGGCAGATCATGTGTCTTTCATCTGCCTTTTACGCCTTTCAGTTTGTACCATGTTTAAACACTTTCATCACAAACACGGCTTCAGGCTAACAGCAGATTTCATGGTGCCGTGATCCTGCTGCTTCATTACCCAAACCTGCTGTAGCAGCTGTGAGAGTGTAACAATGTAATATTTCTGCCAGCTGAAGACACAAGCTCACAAGAGGTGTAATGAAACACCTCATCAGTGTTGTGGGAATCGAAGATGAGTGGGAGTTTTGACCCAGTGAAGCTTCATTGACCCCCACCCATGAAGAACAATGCAATCAACATGCTGAGTCTGAGAAAATGCACAATGACATCATGTTTCAGACCAGGAAATCCCCCTGTCCCCCACCCCCAAATTATGCTAAGAAGGACATGGCATAATGATTCTTTAGACAAGGGCAGCTGTGTTATGAAATATTTCCACATTTTCATTCATCAGCTCCCACTGGAATCCTTTTAGAGGGGGGATTCCTCAGGCAGAGGGAGATAAAATGGTCAAAAGCATCATATCAAACAGTAGGATACTGAGGACTCTCTTTGCTTTTACAGATCTAATCTTGTCCAGTGGTGCAACAAATGCAGTAGTTATGCAGGACTACGATCCATACAAAGTGAATCAAAAGAAAAATGATTTCAGAAAGATTTGTCTAATATAAGTATTTGAAACAGCTGGGGGAAAAAAGTTCCTGGAAATGTCTCCTGCATTACAACTGCATAGGCCCAGAGTGCTAAGGTATTGCATCACAGACTTGTTTTGGAAACAATTTTGGTGCCAAAAATGTTTGTGTCAGTGGGAGTTTGGTGACATTTCCAAAGTCTAGACAAACCCTGAGGGGGTTTCACTGTCCAGCACAGTCAGTATTTGTTAAGGCATTTGTTAAGCTTGAGTGCCAAAAATTATACTTTCTGGAGTGGCCAGTTTAGGCTAGCTCCAAAAGGGAGTCAAATTCATGTTTAAATGCCTTAAAAATGCCTTAATGCGTTAAAAAGCATGTTTATAGCCAGGTAAGAAAAAACCCTGTCATAGTCTACATGAATATTTCCCTTTTCATAACAACTTTATGCTGAATAGATTTTTTTAAAATAAGTCATACATTTGGATTTTGTTAAGACTTAAAATTAGGAGCAACACAGGTGTGCAACACAGTGAGCTGTATCTCTTACTTATTCAAGAGATTATGAGTCACTGAACTGGACCTATCATCCATGTGTGTGTTTTTGGTGCCTTTTGGAGGATATACTGATGTATCTGACAAATAATATGACTTATATGTCTTATAGGTTTGTGCTTCAGCCTTGGTGAGTGAAATTCTAATATCTTATTGCCCTTTTTTTCTAGAGCTTTCCTAAACCGACAACACCAGTCCACTGAGGCAGATATTCATACTTATTCAGCAGTTGTTTACTTTTCTAGTAAACAGTTCCCATGAAATCCCCTAAGTTATTTATATTTCTAATAAAAGACTACTGTGGCTCGGACATGTTTTAATGGTGCATCATAAGAACTACACCAACAAAAAGTGTTAGCAGAGTCTCTGTGCTTTAATAACAGTAAAATCAGCTTCACATGAGCCAATTACCAATCGACTCTCTGGCAGACTGACAATGGGTGGATGTACGGCATGTTTTACAGCAACATTTACGTACTGCCAACTTTTACTCCATTGTACAACTGGAAGTGTAGATGCCTCATTTCTCATTGGTCACAGTGGAAAGTCATGCTTCTTTCCCCTCACTACGTATTCTTCCATATTAACAGCCAGGGTGTAAACACAAATTGTTGTTTTGGACATCAGAGTGTGTTGCCAGGGTTAACATGTGGATTAAATTTTCATAGGATAGCTATAGTTTTGTGGCTTTTTTAAAAAAAAAAACAGAAATCTACTAGACAGGCAACCAAGAGACATACTAGAAGTTAAGGTGACCAGATTAATCTCTGTCTTATTTTATTAACATCTAAGCGTCATGTGTCAATGGATTTACTTTTGCATGCTGAAATCTACAATTTTGACATGCTCAAAGTGGGCCTACAATATTAGCACTTTTGGTCAAGAGAAAACGGAGAGATTCCTGAATTCCATCCATCCTTCCTTCCTTCCTTCCTTCCTCCCTCCCTCCCTCTTAATCCTGTAAAGCCAAGTGTATCATATTTGATACATGAGTTTGTGTGAGTTTTTGAGACCTCTGTGTGAGTGTGAGTTTTTGAGACCTCTACATCATCAGTTTTGTTTTGTTTTTTTCCAAAAAACCTACATAAATTTCAGAATACATTTTTAAGCAATAAATTACACAAAAATGCCAGATGTAGCAAAAATGGTAAATTGACTGACTCTTATATAGCGCTTTTCTACTCTCCCAGAGCACTCAAAGCACTTTATACAACATGCCTCATTCACCCATTCACACAAGCACTTTTTTCTATGCTTAAGTGCTTCCTATCTAACATTCACACACATTCATACTCCGATGGATGCATCAGAGAGCAACTTGGGGTTAGTATCTTGCCCAAGGATACTTGGCATGCAGACTGGAGCAGCCAGGGATCGAACTACCAACCTTCCGATTAGTAGATGACCTGCTCTCCTGAGCTACAGCCACCCATCATACAAATTAAAACACATACACAAGGTTCAATAAACACTTTAAATACAACAAGCATGTCCTTGGACTGTGGGAGGAAACCCACACAGGTACAGGGAAGAAGATATACACAGAAAGGCTCCAGCCAGCCTACAAACCTAGAACCTTCTCACTGTGAAGGAACTGCACCACTCTGCAAACACAAATATGTATTGATTAGTTAGGCTACATACTAATGATGGACTGGTGAATTGTCCAGGGTGTACCTGCCTCTTTCTTAAGTCAACTGGGATAGGCACCAGGTAAACCTCTTAACCTCCGCCCAGTCACCCATGAACCACTTAGGTGTACGGTTAAGCTTAGGTTGCATTTTAGCAGCATGCTAAACAAGCACAGGTAGAAGACACAACCTAGAAGATACTGCCTTTCAAATAAACTCTCTTACATGCATTATATGCATTTTAGTCCATCTTTATTAACAGGCTACATACCACAGGCCTTAACTGTTTTTTTACCATCGGCCTGGTGGTAGGCCCATTTTACAAGCACTCTTCAAATGACTGTAACTCTGTTACTATTTGTGCTGGAGACAAAATTCAAATGGTTTCGGAAAGAAGAGAAGACGAGCTTTACAGGGATATTGGGTGTATCATGGTAGCACGAAGCATTCACAAGGTACTGCTGCCTGAACACAGACAAAAAAATCTGTTCTGCCTAGATTTTACCATGTGCACTTCACATTACTGTAACTCCTGACCCATTTTGGGCTGGAGAGAAAATGCAAATGGTTCCTGAAAGATAAGAATTATTTTGAAATTTTACACCCAAAATTACAAAATAAATCCAGGCGGCCTGCATGATACTTGGGTGATAAAAGGTTAAGGGGGCAATAATTAGTTGTTGGTTGTTTTATGAATTTTCCTTTGGGATCAATAAAGTTATTCTTATTCTTATTCTTATTCAATCATTACTTAAAAAGCTGTCATCTGACCCAGCTGTCTTAGCTAATTATAGGCCAGTCTCCAACCTTCCTTTTATTTCAAAAATTCTTGAAAGAGTAGTTCTAAAGCACAAGTAGACACTGCAACAACTGTACACCCTTATTAAAATAAAGGCTTTATGGTAAGAGGGGCACCTCAATTCAACTTATCTATATTCAATTTTGTATAATATATTGGGATATTTATATATTAGTTATTTGTATTATTAGAGCCATTTGTAATATTTTGTAATTTTGTAATATTTTGTAATTTTGTAATATATTGTATTATTTAATATTGGTATTTTATCTTGTTAATTACTTTTCTTACTGTCCTGGAGCAACTGTGACCACATAATTTCTTCTGGGATTAATAAAGTATTCTGATTTTATTCTGAATATGGAGCTGCCAGGCAGGAAAAGAGGAAGACCTCAGAGAAGATTCATGGATGTAGTGTAACAGAGGAAGATGCTAGGGATAGGGTGAGATGAAGGCAGATGATCCGCTGTGGCGACTTCTAAAGGGAGCAGCCGAAAGAAGAAGAAGAAGAAGAAGATATCGGCCTAGTTGATATATCGGTCGTGCTCTAATGTTTAGTAATTCTGTGTTGTCTTTTTTGCATTTATTACTTCTCCACAATATTAGACAATTATAGAAACTCCATGTCACAACCTTAGGATAATAAAATTATAAAAAAGCTGAAATTTGTTACATTTCAGCGCAGCATTTTCTAATTTTTCTCCACTAAAAGCAAGCTTTTCCTTTCAGTTCTGCAATATCCTTATTCATTCACTGCTTATCTGAAGAAAGTTCCTGTCTGCTACTGGGTTTTCAACATACCAGAGAAAGAAAATCAGCCAAACTCTGATACTAAAAGAGACGTTATCTTAAATAGAGCGAGCCCCATCGCGAGATATCAGCAGCAGAGGAGGCAGGAAACAGGTTTTAAGGAACTCCAGATATTCAGAGGACCATTCAAAGTGCCTCCCTGTGGCATTATCTATTTGCATCTGGCATCAGACTGCAAACAGTTTATTTGGGTGCACTAACAGGCAAATTCAAGAATGTTTTGCATTGCTGTGACGGTTCCGCTTGATCATCCCAGCATCCAGAAAAGTTATTTAAAGCAGCTGATAATTTTCCATGCTTTTAAACCTAGCGTGGATTTCTTTGCTTGAGGCTGATGTTAGTACCAGCTTTGCTTCATGGGTTACCATCCAGGTGTTAGACACTCTTTAATTTTTAATAGGCTTTGCTTAGGAAGCGGTTGTGATGATGATGAGGGTGGAGGTGAAGCTGTAGTTGTAGAAATTGAGGAAATAGTAGAAGCAGTGGCAGGCGAGACTGTCACCTCGCTCGTTGGTTTCGTATTATGGTGAGAAGTAGGTCTAACCTCCGATATATACGGCTCTATTTTAATCCCGTCGTCTCATTGGCCGGCTCACCTCTGACGCCTGCTCTCGGTTCAGCACGCGCAGGGCGGATGACGCGTGCTACTTCCCGTGTTATAGAAAGTTTCTGCGGTGATAAAGGACAGGTGACACCTGAGTCTTTACACACCTGATTGAGGAGGTATTTTTATTAAGTATTAAAAGACTGCTGCCAAAATAACAGCACTCTCGTTAACATAATAGTTTCTTCGACTTAAAAATAAATGTTTATGTTGTTTGTTGTGGTTATTGAATGTTATTACACCATTTCTTTTAATCTACTGTGAAAAACTGAAAATTTAGGCTACATATAAAATGACAGATTGTCTAAAAAGTAGACAAAACACATTGAAGTAGTAGTACCCTAATAGGCGTATTAAGTGCTGTCATGTTAAGACATAAAAGAGAAATGCAATTAAAAAATAAACCTACAAATGAAATAATAAAGTAGCTCATCATACCGTGTTAGAGCTTGGCTCAAATATCAGTATAAAAATTTATATAAAAACATAAAATAGCATCATTTATTAACATTGACTTTAAATAATAACAACTGCACACTACTTATGTTTATTTATTGTTATTATCACACTTACTTTGCAGCAGCTGTGGGCCCTACTTGTGACAAACCACAAAGGTCCCCCACTCTATGAAGGAAAACACCACGCCCTGCTAAAATGCCCCGTAAACAATAATGAAACTATTAATGGTTTTATGGGGAAGTCCTTCTGAATCCCCTTACAGGTCCCCGGGGCCCCAAGTGGTGACCCTGTGGCCCTACACCCTGCAGGTGACAGCAGGGACCCTCCCGGGGGGCGGTGGCACACGGGGATGGAGGAGCGCCATATTGCGCCTGGCTGGAGCAGAGGGGGAGGAGGAGAGACCGCCGTACAAACCACCGTCTCATTTCCAAACCGCATCCCCTCCGGTAAGACTTTAACCTCATTTCAACACCTCTCCGTCCTGCTGACCGACCCCACCAGCAAAGCGAGATGGAAGAGGCGCAAAATAATACTTTTTTTGCACTTTTTTGTGCGGCACTACACAAAGCAGGCAAATCTCACAACAGGTGTCTTTGGGATTATAACGGGGATGTGGCTGAGGGCGGCGCAGATGAAGCTTCTGCACAAAGGGGAGCATTATTACAGCGTGAATTTAAGAGCGTGCGGTTTAGTCTTCTAACAGTTTTACTGTGTCTTTTATTAGGAAATCTTTTAGCGGAAAAAGTGGAACGTTTCTGTTACTGGGCTTGAATCGTTTCACCGTCGGTGTGGGTGTGTACCCAACGCAGACATTACCTTCCCGGTGAAATATTCCCTGTGTTTCGTCACTTTGTCCCATTTTCTTACACTGTATCCACGTCCAAAGGTTACACTGTAGCTGAACACTCTTTATGTGAAATGCAATGTAAAGCAACATTGTTTCTTTTCTTTTCTTTTTAAATCGACTTTGTGAGACGATGCAGACAAATATTGAGAATGAAAGGCTTCCATTAATATGAAGTGGGGTGTGGATTTTTGAGGGAATGACGCCTTCAAAATAAAAGACCAAAACAGAGACGGGTGGGGACCATTACGTTTATTGAAAGTAGTGGGTGAGGCGTGTTTTAGTACTAAATCTAAGCTGCATGGTGTCTTTATGACTCAGTGTTAAGGTAAAGTAAGACTTCAGACCTCCCGGTGTTAACATTTCAGAATAAAATCTTGAAAGCGCGACATTTTTGGTAATCATTGTCAAAAGAGAAGTAAAGACATGGCTCTTAGAGAATTGTGCTTGGATTTGTTTTTCTGAAAGTGCTGGAGCCTATCCAAGCTGCCATATGGCAAAAGCCAAGGTACACCCTGGACAGGTCCCCGGTCTATGGCAGACAGATAACCATTCATGCTCACATTCACGTCTATGACCAATTTAGAATCACCAATTAACCTAACCCCATGCATGTGTTTGGACTGCTTGAGGAACCCAGAGAGAACCCATGCAAGCACGGGGACAACATGCAAACTCCACACAGAAAGGCCCCAGGGGGGCATTTGAACCCATGACCTTCTTGCTGTGAAGCAACTGTGCATCAGTAATCCACTGATGCTGCTTATCACTGGATCTCTGTAAATTAAATCCAAAAAAATCTATTTGAAGAGGCCAACGTGGGCTCTAAAACTGTTACACAAGTTTTAATTTTATTCCAAATGAATATATTTAGGTTTATATTATTATTTATATTATTATAGTTTTACTTCTTGTAGTAGTACAAATATAAATAATAATAATAATAATAATAATTGTAGTAGTGATAGTAAAAATAATAGACTAGTGATTTTTTTTCTGTGGTAAAACTGTTGGCAGGATTTTGTGCTCTTAATTTGAAGGCTTGAAAAGTCCACTTCCTGTGTTGTTGTAGCCGGCTGCCGTTGGCTTGCTGGTTTCCAGGGTGATTCACCCTGATGACTGTAGCCCACAGGAGTGCCGAGCTGTGCTCAGTCGGGTTTAAGTAGCGCAGAAGTGGCCGAAACTCGTTTCTCTTCTTTCTCTCTTTTCAGGAAGACGCAGAGAAAGCTGCAGCCGCACAGAGTGCAGGGCTCTCCTTTGGAAACACTTTTTTATTTAACAGTTCCTCGCTCAGAGCCGGGAAAAGGACAGAAAAATGCCCAAAGCGGTAAGCAGCCCTTTGGTTTTTATTGATAATGTCACTCTTTATTTCTGTTACAGGTAGACTGTATTAACTGAATCATGACAGGTAATGATCAAAACGTCCTAAAATCTGTTTAATCCTATTAATCTCATAAAAATGTGGTTAGAACTACAATATTATATAAGGCTTTATGAGATTATTAGCCCATGTTTAGAATCATTACTGAATGAAAGGGTTTACAGACGCTGATTCAAAATAGATGTGTTTAAGTTTGAGGGTTAATAATTCACGTTTGGCTTTACTTTTCCAGGTGACATGTTCACCTTTCCTAAATGTAGTTATACAGACTAACCAAACACACTGGAGTGAATATGTATGAAAAAAAAAGTAAAAATAGGGTCCGTGTTAAAGGTGAATGCCACTGAAATCACATGTTTCTTACATCTTATTGCATTTTTTTTTTTTGTCTTGAAACATACCCCTGAGCAGTGTTTAGTTTTTAATGTGGTTGCAGTGTAGGTGGCCAGATCCATATTTTTATAGCTGTGTCTATATACTTGTACAGCATCAGGGTGGTAAGTCTTTGAATACAGATGTTGGGTGGAAACCTGGCAAAAAGAAGTGACTTGCTACATTTGTAAACTGTATTTTAGGTAGTTACCATGTATATGTGAACAGGTTTTTAGCCTTCAATTACTCCTGACTCACTTCGCCCCACCCCAGCGCTTACATACTGCACAGTGGCACATGGCACGTCCTGCATCCCTCCCTCTCTGTGATGGAAATGTGTTAGACTGAAGCTTATTTCAATATTTTTCTCTATTTAAAAAGTAGAATAGAAAGTACCAAAAAGATAAAATAAGCAAAGTCTAATGAGTAACACGTGCAAATTAAGCTCACAGTTTTAAAGTATCTCAGGGAGAAAAAGGCAAACGGTGTCAGAAATAGCTGCAGTAATACTGTTTGTATCATTATGGACAGGGGTTGCTGTTAAATAGAGTCATATTGCGATGACAATGACTGAAACTGTGATGAGCATCATAAAACGTGTTGTCGGTTTGTTTAAATGCCTCTGGGTTGTTATGAGCGTAGCTGTGGAAATGACATCATTGCCGTCTGATAGCAGCGGCACACGGACTCCAGTTGTGACAAAACAGCCTTTTTAGAAAATCATGTCAAGAGTATTTTTTCCATGATACCAAGAAGAAGTCACAAGGTCTTTTTTTTTTGTTTGTTTTAAGTTTATTCTATTGACTAATTCAGTGTGTGGCCTCATGACTGGCCCAGTCGTTCAAACATGGTATGAGTAATATCAGCAGGACACTGTTTTTAGTAAATCTGTTCCTTTGATGCTGTTTGCACCAGAAACCTTAAAAATTAGAGCCTCACTTGTGAGTGAATCCAGCCTAATGGCCAGACACATTCTGTGGGTGGGGAAAGCTGGGAAACAAAACCCACAGTGACAGTCAGACGAGCCTTATGTTATATTCAGCCTGCTTAATTTCATCATCCATTAGTCAGTTGAGGATTTTCTCACTTAATCATCAGTCTGTACAGTTTCAGAAATCCTCACCCCCCAAACACACATTTTTGCTCGAGAAATGACAGTTAAAGCTGGCTGTGTTAATTTATTCTTGAAGAAAATGTCCAGAGATCTCTATTTGCTGGCACCTGCTGGGACTAGGCAAAATTAAATCTAGAAACATTTAGGGAAGCCCTAATTAACATGTGTGAACGTATATTTTAATTTAGCTAAAATACAGTGCAAAAGATCTCCAGATCGAAACCGGAAAGAGACACAAACCCAGCCTCAGGGGGCATCACAAGCTAGTGTACTCCTACTAATGGTCCCAACCCCTGGATAAATGGGTGTAAAAATCTGTGTCAAATCCATGGATCCATGCTTCTTGGTGTAACACCTTTGTCCTGACCATTTCTCACTCTTTTTGAATGACGGTTCTTATCTGTAACAATTCACAAAAGCCCATCAAAATAATCAAAACCAAGGTCAGTCTCTTAACTCCGTTAAAGGTGGTCTAACCATCCGTCTGCTGTGACGCAGTCAGGAAATGTAAATGTGAAGTCACGGTCAAGTAGCAAAGATCAGAGGATCCAAAATGCAAACTTGCCTTAAATATGAATCAAACTGAGACAGAAACATTCAGGCACTCTGTAATAATCAGAGTTCACATACTTGGTGTGAGACCAGTCATTCCCACATTGTGTTTTATTACTGAGGGGCAGGAGTTCGGCGCAGATTTGACGGAGCAGCGAGGTCTCCTGATCACCCCTCTGAATGACACATTATCCAAAGAAAACCACAGCGCTCCTCGGCGCTCCCAGAATCCTCGCGATCACGGCCCTGTGACACAATTCACACAAGGCGTGGCCGGTGTCAGCATGGATGGGTGTTTTCTTCTTGTGTATAGTCCTATTGTTGCTGTTTGTTCCTTTAAATAATTAATAACTCAATCATACCAGGCTCACCCTCCAGACGTGATTCACCAATCCCAAAGTGGTTACAAGTGCTTGAAGTCTCATTCTTCATTTACTTGTGTTTAATGTTGACAGAATGAGCCGGCCTGTTCTCTCTCTCTCCCTCTCTCTCTGTCCTTCCTGTGCTGCAGACATTTATTGGTATATTGCCATAGTGACTCCCTTTTTACCAGACTCTTGTACAGTCATGCAAATTATGCAGAGGGTTAAATATTGAATGGTCGTCACTGAAGAATGCAGTGCAGCCTATTCAGTTTTACTACCGAGGTGATGACCGCTTTATTTTTTAACTTAGCCCTGAGAAGCCTCTTAATGTCACCACTGAAACATCTGAAGGAACTTTATTCAGTTCATGGTTGTATGGAGCCGGGAAGGGTGGCATATCTGTAGACTTTAGAGACTAGAATAAGGAAATGGTTGGCATTCTTAAGGAATTGATTAATTACAGAGCAGTACTTGATTTTAGTCATTCTTTACATTATCTGTGTGACATTTTTAGGCTTATATTACAGAGCAATTATAGGAGGTCAGTGATGTTAAATCTTTGCTTTGGTTGTTTTTTTCCATATGGTTTCTCCCATTTTCTCTTTTCATTTGCAAATTAGCTGTTTTTTGTCTTTGGGACTTTGACCAAGTCAGGCATCTGATGTTAAAGGGTTAGATAGATGATCTGAGTTTAATTTTAGATCTGGAAGTGGCCCTCGAGGAAGAAAATGATAGTGAAAGTGAATTGTTGGTAATCTCTCTTGCAATGAATGTCTGACCTGATTAGAAAAAAGATAGTTTAATCTAGTTTTTTTTCTAAAGATTACCTCTAGCCTGTTCCTTCAAAGACACACACAAACACGCAGTCCAACCATACAACTTCTTGTCCAACTAGAGTAAATAAGAAGGTGCAGGAGACTGGAAATGGGAAGAAACAGGTAGCCTGGCTCTGTGCAAAGATTTCACTTGTAGGCCTTAATCCAGACTAGTGATTTACTTTTACTTCCAGATTTAATGCATTCTGCACTTGCCTATAGAGGCCTTTTCACTCCATCAGTTGAAACAGTGGTTTCTTGGTCCACTGAGTGCCATGAGTGGATTAACACAGTGGTGAAGCTGTGATGCAGGTATTCTCCGACATCACAGTGTATTTTTACTCCATTCTTAACCCCTGTTAAACTAGTATTTTGGCATGGCTGCACTTCTGTATCAGCATAAAACATCTTTAGATTCGGGCAGATATATTAGTCTCCAGTGATTGGTTAGGAAACCGGGTAGCGGGGAAGCAATATCAGACTAAAAAATGAAAGGGAGTGAAATGAGTTGAGTTCAGGTACTTTCTGCACCATATCGAAGTGAGATTGGGGCCTGATTTCTTATCTAACTCTGACCATGAAAGAAAATCTACACACTGTCGATCATGTGCACTTTTTATGTTACAGTGATTAGGCCCTCACTAGTTTAATATGTGTTACCATAGTGCTTGTGTTGCTTGTTAATGTTTCATGGATACCATTGCTGTGCGTCATGTGAAAATTTGCATAACCTGTGCTGTTACAGCAGGGTAGATTTGGGAAGCTTCTGTCACTAAAATGTTGAAGTCCGATATTAATATGAGGCTGGGGTATAAACGGTTAATATGAAGTGCAGGACTTTCCTCTGACTAAAGTTGCTCTTTGTGGAACTCTGGGTCCCTGCCCGGTGTATTTTTAGCATATGTGTCATGTTTTCTTTACCGCTGTGAATGGCCTCAGTTTATTGTGAGTTACCGTTGGAGAACTTAGTTTGAGATCAGATATCACTCACTCAGTGGTTTCTGTTGGCTTGTCTCCTCCACACATTCACATATTCCATTCTCTCCTGGTTAGGGTGTGTTTTTTCCTTCTTTTTTTTTTCCTAGGTGCTCCATCTGTAACTGGTGTAAATATAGACCATGAGAGGAGAACCCCAAACTGTCAGAGGTAGAGAACAGTCATTTAAACAGGAGAAGCCTGAAAAATAACACATAATAGAGCCGTTTCTGATCAATTCTGGTGCAGTTTTTGTGGTAGGTCATCTGGGATGTAGATGATGATAGCGGAGGGCTACTGGGGCACTGCAGCTGAAAGGAGTGCTTTGTTTTGCTGTGTAAAGTAAATGCAGTGCTTCCCCTCCTTCCCCAGCCTTTAAGCTGTGACTTGAAGTGGGTAGGGGTTGCTTAATTGGGCAAATGACTCAAAAACTTTCAAATTGTAGGCACATGTGCCATTGCAGGGTTGAGCTCAGTGCTTCATTGTTTTTATTTTGTTGGTAAAGCAGAGTTCTCTTTGCTCCTGCTGGGTTTTAATGTCATGTGAGTCGACTGGCTAACCTGACTTGACAGCAGCAGAGATGAGGTTGAATAAATGGGGCATCTTGACTATCCACCATCTTGAGTGCTGTGCTCTTACAATATTCTGAACAGCACAGCAGTGAGGTGCTTTCCATCTACTGCTGTGATTGGATTTGCCTTCTCTGGAGGATTTGCGTGCAACAGTTAGTTGATCAGCCCACGAAGCTTCATGGGAATCAGCGGCGCTCTGAGTCACCAGACTTGTCGCTGCTCCGGCCCAGATATCCCTTTTCCAGTGGGCGTCATTCAGTTTGTTCAGCGCTGAGGCTCAGTGTAGTTCACAATGGACTGGAGATGAAAGATGTCACTGGAGGCCTTTCTCTCTCCTCACTCTGTCTCCACTAACCTCTTTGTATCATTTTCACTGGGCATTAATAAGTTCAGTCAATACCCTGAGGATCTGTGTCTTTTCATAACCCCCGCAAATACCAGAGACGTTTGACATTATAGCCACAGAAAAGATGTTCAGTATGTGCGTTACCTCAAAGCAGTCGTTGTAAATATTTGTGGATTGTTGCATGGTCTTTGTGTGAATTTCATATCCTGCTTACTGATTACTAACCAAACCTGCAATACAGATACAATACAGTGCAATACATGCAATACAGTTTCTCTCCATTATGAGAGGCACTTGACGTCAGTTTTCATTATTCAGTGGTGAACGGCAGTCATACTGTTTGAAATGATTCTGCACATTAATCACCGGGGTGGATCGCTCGCTGTGAGTGGACATTAACTTCTCAGCCTGTAGAGCAAGTTTCAGTTAAGATAGACCTCCTCTTTTTGTAAGCACAGGTCACTCTCATCAGTCATTAACCAGAGATCTGAAAGACTCTGAAAACCTGAATAGGATTGAGTGAATGGAGTTGCTTCAGTTGAACCATCCAGAATAACATCCACTGTGCCTTTTATTAGCTTGGGGAAACTGGTGTTGGCTGTGTTTATGATATATAATCTTACTTTCATGAGTTGGAGTCGTCACTGAATATTTTAACCAATAACGCCTCCGATTTTGCAGCAGAGTTCCCTTTAATCAGCCGGTCTGTCTCTGAGAAAGCAGAGCCCCGTCTGTTTACTCTGTAAATACACCCCCTAACCAAACACACAAACACACACACACCACAGCTCTGCTGTACAGCAGTTTGGCATGATTTACCTTATTTTTTTTCTTACTTATGAGCACCTCTCTGTTTCTCTGGGTCAGCATTTGAACTCCTGTTTTTTTTCTCATGTTTTTCTGCAGGTCAATGTTCGCGTCACCACCATGGACGCTGAGTTGGAATTTGCCATCCAGCCCAGCACCACTGGCAAGCAGCTGTTTGACCAGGTAGAGTACTTGTGTACTTCCCCGTAGCATCAGTATTGGCATCTTAAAATTCTATTTTAAAGACTTTGGAAACAAACGGAGACAGCAGTAAGACACAACTTTTACTTTGAAGACAAAGGTTCTCTATTTCACTACTGCAGACCAGTTGATGCCTTCCATGCAAAGTACCAGTGACCGTGGCAATCTGTTAGTGACCAAAGCAATCACGGGGAAGTTTTTGGTGCAGCACCCTCATTATGACTGATTTCACCCAGCAAACTCCAGGAACAACTCACGAATTGGTCAGGAGTACACTTTTTTCCCTAGCGACAGGAGGTTGCTAGCGGGTTGTGGACTGGTCTCTAGGCCTGTGTGACTGAAGACTAAGTGACTAAGTGCTTGTATATAGAGTGTCAGGATTAGGCTAGCCGTTTCCTTCTCTTTACAGTGTTTATGCCAAGCTCATCTAACTAGCTCCTGGATTCAGCTATTATTTAATGTTCATATTGTAATGGTCATCTCTCCAGCAAATAAAACAACTACTTACCAAAATTTTTCCAAACATCTTCCTTGCATACACTTACTTTTTCAAGCATGTTTTTTAAGTTTGTTTCCAAAAAGAATTACATTTACATTTGTTTTCAAAATGCTGCAGCCTGTGTTATTGCGTCAGTAAACTGGGCTGTTGTCACTTTGTCTGGGAGAAAGCGTCAGCCCTCATTGTCATCCCTCCAAAGCTCTTTCCGTTCACTACATCCGGGTCTGAAAATCTATCCAATACAGACCAGATTACAGGAGCTTTTGGCTTAAAGACTCCTTATCAGCGTCAGAGACTGTTGGACTGAAAGTTTCCTGTGATGAAAAACGACAGCATAACATGACTGAAGTGAACGAATAGAACTTGATGAATATATCTATCAACTTAATGGTTTATGGTTTAAAGTGGCGAATGAAGTCTGTGTGGTTGGTTACATAGTGTCAGTGCAGAGTGAAAGGTGTGGTCACAGTGAATTAAACATTTACCTCTTGTGGCTGTAGCTGTCTAGTGTAGGAGACTGTTTTACTGTGGACTTCATGGACAATAATTTATTACTGGTTGCTTTGTTCTTCTGGAAAGCGTTACTGCTTAATTCTGCTAGTATTTGACCTCAGATTTATGTTTCTGTAGTCTTCCATCAGGGGCGAGTTAAATGTTGTTAAGTCGGTTTGATATTTTTACCCACTACAGTGGATGACATTATGTAATCATAGTATGTGGCTTTGTTTGTTGCTGCTATTACTGTCCACCTGCTTACTAAGAAAGACTATTTTAATTCTCACTTTCCTGTTGCTATATGCGGCCATTGTGAAACTCTTTAGCTAAGATCCAAATGTAGATGACGAGTCATTAGTATGAGCTCCTCTGTGGCTTTTATGACAACAACGGGGGAGGGAAGGCATTGTTTTAGCTACTTCCTGTATAACTCGTTTTTCAATGGCAAAGTGAAGCAGACTGTGGATTCACCCTTCATCTCTAAAGGGGACTTATTTTTAGTTAAAGACATTTGAATGCAATCATGATAAGCATAGTATTAACCTAAAAAACCACAACAAAAACAGCTGTATTCAAAAATGGTGATATTTGGTATCGTATGTTGCTAATTGGTTTATGAATTACTTGCATTTAACTAACCAGTTCCTCACAGATTTTCAAATGGCAGCACCATCAGCACTCTAAAGTAGTTTTGTTGAAGTAAAGATTAGCTAAAGACCCCGATGTTCACCTCTATTTATAGGTGCCTACTTGTTAGAATAGCTCTAAGTTGGGTGTGCCAAAGATAATCATTCCCTCCCTGTGAGTGTCAGAGACAGTTAACTGCTTTATTTCTATACATCAATACAATTTGTTACTCTAAGCACGGGAAATTATCTCCAAAGCCGTTCACTGTGCCTACAGATTCAAACATCTGACAGTTACTTTAGAGTTTCCATGGCCCTGAAGTCTGTTTGCAGCCTGATTTATTTTTGAAAGCCTTGAAAGCAGTTGGCAGCAGAAAACAGAAGTATCCTCATGGACTTCAGCAGCTTCTGTGGAAATGCTGAGTAACAACAGTGAGCTCATTCCCAGGGTGAGTGTGATGCCTGGCGTGGCCCGTGTGGTCAGCGCTGATCATAGCCTTCGTCCTTGTCATGCTGCTGTTAAGGCAAAACGCCTGCCACTCCCCTACACACCCTCATACGGTTTCACTTCCATATAACTTCTGCTTCTTTTCGTTTTGCCTTAAGCCACAGTTAGGAAAATCCCTGCCACTGCATTTTACAGTAGTAGCAGTGGTTAGTTATATCTGGCCACATTCAGCCTCCAGATACTTTCTCCTGCATCAGTGTGGTTTCAATAGGTTTTCAGTCTCAGCTTCAGCTCTGTAGAACTAGTTTGGATTATTTAAAAGCAGGTGGGAGGAGGACTGCTGTGAAGCAGCTGAAAACATGGCAACATTTTTAAACAGTTCAGCAATGTGTTGAACTGAATCCAAGTCTGAAAAATTTGGCTGACAGGTGCCAGCGGATTAATGTGATATCCAATCCCACATGTCAGAGATTCATTCAAAAACTTCTGCCAAGTTCCTAGTCAAGAGGGCTAATGTGCTCCAATGTGGGTTGTTTGTGGTTGTGTTATGGCAGAGCTATTCTTAGCTATTAAAATAAGCAACTTTTGCTTTGTAACATTCGCTTTGTTACTGTTCGCTTCACAGTAATGGTCATTTTCCTTTGCCTCCGCCACCGCTCCCCCACCTCAGAGCACTCTCCTTCATCTTTGTCCTGGTCAGTCCTTGTTTGGGGCGAACCCCTCCCTTCCTCTCCTCACTTCACTGAAGGACTCTGGATTATTCACCCCGGAGTATCCAGTGAGAAATGCTGTTTCAGCCCAGTGGCATTCCTGTCTTTCACCACAAGGCCTGAGCTCCCATAAACCAGGAGAACTTTCACTCTCTGTCAGATGGCTGAAAAACTAGGCAGACTTAGATTTAACTTTAACCTGACTGCAAAATAGTTCACTTTTTTTGCCTTTTTTAAAAAAAAAATCATTACCAGAACGAAGCAGAGCTGTCTTAGTTACCTGTAACAGTTCCTTTGGTTTTATTGCCCATGTGTGTGGATTTAACTTATTCAGGCTGGATAACGTCATCAAGAAATTTTGAAGGAAAACCATCCACAAGTCATTTTATCTTGTTTGGTAGAGACAGCAACGTTACGAGACATTACAGCCTTGTAATTAAAACTGGGATTCTGGGGTTCAGTGTTAGCCACATACTGTCGATTACCTGCTTTGCAGTGCTTTGTTTCAGTGTCACTTATATACTTGACAAGGTGCTAATGGAAAGTTTCCTGGGTAAAAATGTAGCTGTGTGCATATTTGGTCTTGTATTTAGGATAGGTGTAACACATTCACTAAAGGAAAAATGGAAATTCTCATTCTAGATGTTACTTCAGGCTGACCAGTACCAAGCTGAAGAGTTTTCAGTTAGCACTGCCCAACCTGTAGTAAATATATAAGCAGATTTCACAGGACTTGCCCAAGAGAGGGAGAAGTGAGAGCGGGAATATTTTGCACTGTCGGATTGGACATTAACCTGACAAGTACCTTATTTAAAGTCTGTGTGCTGTCAGATTGTGCCAATGTGTGACTAATGCAGTTTGTTGTTTGGTGCATTTACTGCTAGCAAGTGGGCGCTAGGTGAGGCCAGACAATTCCCATACCTAAACCACACAGAGTATTTGCATTAGTGAGAACTAGGCAAAGTGTCCTGATTTCTGCAGTGTGCTACACGTGAGGAAGGATAATCGGCTCTGGATCGGGTTCTCCCAAAATTGCCCAAAGTTCATGCATGTCTTAAACCTGCACTCTTTCTAATGGCCCACAAGGGGGTGACTCCACTGGTTGCAAAAAGTAGTCCAGTTGCATTGAAGTCTGTGGAAAAACTACCCTTTAGCTCGCTTTATCTATGACCTCAGTAAACATGTTCCTTGTAAGTTTGTGGTCTCAGTTGTTAGTTTCAAGTCTCAGTGAATATAATGTGATGTTTGTTTTTCTGAATGATGGTCCCATTAGAGTAAAAAAGGACAGTAAAGCAGGGTGTGCTTTAGGGTGGACTGTTGTGATAAGCATGTAGTGTCCTTGGTTTGTCTGTCAGATCGACCCCGCCAACATCAAGAAAGTGATAGTTCGAGGCTTCAAGGCAGGACTTCAGTAATGTAATGTCACAGTGATGATGAAGCTCATTGTCTCATAGGGAACTAGTGTAAGGCATTACTAAAACTTAAATGAATAACCAGCTGAAAAGGATTCAATCTATTAGTCCATTTTCTACCATATACAAGTTGCCTAATTGTAATGAATTATGCTGTTAGGAATTATTGAATGTACTACTGGAAATTAGTGAAACACAGTACATCTGTTTTACTGGTTTTCCTTTATAGTTTCAACTGTAAGGCAATAAAATTGAGACTAAATAGGATTCTGTGTGATGTTAAAAAATGTAATTAAAAGGCTTAAATTGAACTTTCAGAACCCTTGAAGCTAGGTTTTGTACTGGAATGTTTAAGTCAGAGGGAATAAGTGCTACACTCGGTTTTTGGAGCTCTTGACGTACATTGAAGTAAACTAGCAGCAGCCCATTAAAGTCAAGGCAACCTGCCAAATCACCCTGCTGCGAAGTCAGTCTACTAAACCGTGTCCCCGGATTCAGATTTAATCCACCTCTAATGAACCGTATTATTTTCAGAATCCTTTGTCAGCAGGTGTCCATAACTTGTACAGCATACTTTTGAAGCTAGTTTATTTTTTTTTTAGGTGAAGCACAACGTTGTTGGTAAGTTTATATGGATTACTTCAGTGACAAAGTGGTATCAGGCATTTCTACAACTGAATGTAAGACAGAAGTTCATTTAGGTGTATGTGTCGCTGTTCTGGTATCTCTGCCTCTCACTCTGTGGACCCAAAATCTAACAGCACCATGAAAGGACTGATTGTTTTCTTAGGCCTTATGAGTTTCATTACAGGTGAGATGCAGCCCGAAGTGCTCTCTCTTATTCCAGGCTCTCGTCTTGTTGCTGCTGCACTAAATACAATCCATCAAAAGGTCCCTAAATCAAAGCCATTCTTTGATTTAGAGACATTTTGAACTCTGTAAAGAAGAGAAAACACTGTGGATTAAGCAAAGTGTTGCCTTTAATCAAAACAGTCTTGTTTTGCTGCGTGATTAATCATTAACATTGTTTAATCCTTAGAAAATTAACCCACAACAGTTTTTAAAGTAGTTTATTATCTTTTTCAGCTGTTTTTTGTGGTGATTTATGTATTATCTTAGCTTTTTTTTTGTGATTTAAAAAAATGCCACTTTTCCTTTTAGGACAGGAGATACCCTCGAAAACCAGTGAGTCAGGATACAAAGAATGGTTTTACAGTGGTTCCTGTCCAGGATCTTATGTAGCCAAAGAGATCAAACATGTAGTATTTAAGAGCGTACCTTTGTTTGTCCTGGCAGTACCTAACTGCATTAACTAAAGCCTGGGAATGTGTAATACTATGAGGGTTGTCCACCAGATTAGTGTGGTACATGAGTATGTCACCTTAAGGTTAGATTGTTTAGACCTTGCCAAAGGCTGAAAATCCTTCAAAGGCCTTTTCACAACTCATCGTTGTGAGGGTAGAAAAAATACATGTTGGTTTATTTATGGGGAAAATTACAAGGCGTAAAGGCTATTATCTGTCTGTTTTTCTGGAAATGCAGGCGGTGTGTTTGTTACTTACACAGACTTAAATCTGGACAAATTAAAACTGGACTGATACTGTGTCATCTTCACTTCAAATCAGCATGTGTCAACTATGACATAATGCCACCAAATCCAAAAAGAAATTCATGGAAAATGTTTTTTCTTGGATTATGTTGAATGAGTTTTATAATTCGCTTTTGTTTCCATGTTTTTTCCTCACTTTGTGTTGCAATCCAGTTAATCAAAAATGTATTAAGCAGAAAAAAAGCTTGTGTTTCAGCATGTGAGATGATAAAAGGAATAGGTTATTGTAGCTCTGCTAAATTTAAATGCTTTCCATTTCTCTGTGCAGGTGGTAAAAACCATCGGCTTGCGTGAGGTCTGGTACTTCGGGCTTCAGTATGTGGACGGCAAAGGTTACCACACTTGGCTAAAACTGGACAAAAAGGTAAAACCCAGCTTTAAAATTAGTTTTTTGTGTATTAATACTAAATCATGAATGATTATGATTATAGATAATGTTAAAATTTTGTCTCATTTATACTTTGATGCTGCACGTTTGTTAAGTTATTGTCGTCTCTTTCC
>VUQS01074193.1:26750-38416 GCA_015108495.1 Heterochromis multidens | reverse complement strand
CTGATAGCTGCTGTTAGCTGCTGTTTGCCTCTGTTAGCCTCTGATAGCTGCTGTTTGCCTCTGTTAGCCTCTGTTAGCCTCTGATAGCTGCTGTTAGCTGCTGTTTGCCTCTGTTAGCCTCTGATAGCTGCTGTTTGCCTCTGTTAGCCTCTGTTAGCCTCTGATAGCTGCTGTTAGCTGCTGTTTGCCTCTGTTAGCCTCTGATAGCTGCTGTTAGCCTCTGTTAGCCTCTGTTAGCTTCTGTTAGCCTCTGATAGCTGCTGTTAGCCTCTATTAGCTGCTGTTAGCCTCTGATAGCTGCTGTTAGCCTCTGATAGCTGCTGTTAGCCTCTGATAGCTGCTGTAAGCCTCTGATAGCTGCTGTAAGCCTCTGTTAGCCCCTGTTAGCCTCTGATAGCTGCTGTTAGCCTCTGATAGCTGCTGTTAGCCTCTGATAGCTGCTGTTAGCCTCTGTTAGCCCCTGTTAGCCTCTGATAGCTGCTGTTAGCCTCTGATAGCTGCTGGTAGCCTCTGATAGCTGCTGTTAGCCTCTATTAGCCCCTGTTAGCCTCTGATAGCTGCTGGTAGCCTCTGATAGCTGCTGTTAGCCTCTGTTAGCCCCTGTTAGCCTCTGATAGCTGCTGTTAGCCTCTGATAGCTGCTGGTAGCCTCTGATAGCTGCTGTTAGCCTCTGTTAGCCTCTGATAGCTGGCATTAGTGAAACATTCTTTGAAGTGGATCTAACATTGTTGGACTCGGACACTTGAATAAACTCTCATACGATGTGAGAAGTTAATCAAACTGTTTATCAGAGGGAAAGTGTGATTTTTATTAACTGGCATAATGTTAGTTTATAACCAGCTGTTGTTGTTGTTTAACCAGCTCATTGTCAGCTTTCGAGAGCCGGGAGGGTCGCATGTCTAATCTGCTGACAATAATTAACTGCGACAATATCGTGAATAGATAAGCATAAATGAGCATGTTTATGCACATTTTCGTGTGTTAGAGTCCAGACTTCAGGTCAGGAGATGAGGCTTGAGGTGAGGAGGAAGAGGAGGACATTTTATCCAGATGCCTGTGGCGTTGTTTCTTTCCTTCGTGTTTTCGCTTCTTTGGTGAAGAGGACTTCTTCTCAGATGATAAAACATAAGAATAATCCCTCATATCTTGAGTCTGAAGTCGCAGACACAACAAACTGTGCGAACGCATGCAAACGCCTACGACTTCTCTTCTCCTCCGCCTTTAGGCGTACTACCTATGTGGCCAGTCTGTATCATCATACATAAAACACCATTAGCAGAACAGCGATGTCCATCTTGGCCACTGTATTCAAAGTGTCAGGGCAACATGGTGGCTTCCACAAACCCTATGCGCCTGCTCCTATGTATTTTTAATGGATTTTATTGTTTATGAGAACGCATCAATTTGTTGGAAGACATAATTACTGTAGTGAGTAGTGTATATTTATGAGTACAATATTCTTTTTTTCTATTAAATAATCTCAAAATCTGACTGCCTGCACCTTTAAGAATGGGAAAAGTGGCCAACACTAAAGTAACAAATACAGGAAGACTCTATGGATGTAGAGATATCTTGCAGGGAGGGTCAAATAAGTGTCCTGTCCAATGTTTTTGGTGCTTTACTCATTCTCGAGACTCCCTCTGTCTCATGTAAGTTCCCTCATGTAGTACCTTAGAAGTACCTCTTAGAAGTAGCTCTTTAAGCCCAGCAACTTTACTCCTGAGCAAATCATTGAATATTCTACCAGGAGACTTTTTATTGCACTAATATCTGCTGTACTAATTCTGAATAGTTGTGAGTGTGTCTGTTGAGCGGCTCCTATTACACACACACACACACACACACACACACACACACAACCTAAAGTCCAGCTCGGTCTTCTTCTTCTTGTTTTCTAGCCTCCCTCTCAGCACATTTCTCTCCAGAAGCCCCTCTGCTCCTCCCACACACTGGAGATCAATTTGTCTTGCAGACAGGAATCCATATTTTCCTCATCGCAGGTACTGCCTCTTCCAGGACACCCCCCGCCATCACCTCTCTGCAACTGTCCATCCGCCTCCCCGCCCTCCACCCCAGTGCAGCTGAATCAGCTCTCGCCCCCGCTGCACGGACTGCAGACCGACACCAACATTTCTTCCCTGTTCCTGTTCAGTTTACAGTGTCTGACCAGTGGACGCCGCTCCCTGCGGCTGCTTTCCAAAGGTGTTCCATCACTCTGTGGCAAAACCTGAGGGAGGGGGAAAAAAACGAAAGCACTCAGAAGTGGGTAGAAGGAGAAGAAGAGGAAAAAGAAAAGCTTGATATCAACAGGGGAGTGGATGAGGGAGGGAGGCATTTTACACCACATTTTTCCCTCACCGTTGTCTACCTTGGTTCGAGGAAAGACCGGCGGGCTCCCTTGTGGCAGCCGCTGCGATCAATACTACACAAGAGTTGAATTAGACCTCAAGTGGAGCGCACATCTACCTTGGCGGAGGCAGAGGCCGACCTGAAATCCCTTGAACATTTACTTCTTTCCACCGAGTTAACCAATAACTGGATGAAATGAGAGGGAAAAGAGCAGCTGTCTTTCCTGTTTCTTATCTCTGTATTTTCTCTCCCCCACGCCATCCTCTCCCCCCTCGCCGTCTCTGTCTCTTCCACTCGTCCTCGCCTCTCGCCGTCGCTCTCGGCGCTCAAACTCTCAGTATCTGTTTTGCCTTAAAAGAGTCACTTGAGCAGAAATGAAATGCACAATTAGCAGATATCCAGAAGAAATGGGACACACAGACACACACACACACACACACACAAGCGCATGTGCAAGGAGTGCATGCATGTGTGAGCATTCCAACGACATCTTTTCACATATCCTTAATTTAATCATGTAGTCTCATTGACATGGACTCATGCTTCAGCAGCACGCAGGGACAAATGTTTCTCAAAGCAAGAAAAAGTGAGTTAACAAAGAAATCTTAAATCACTGTCTTTATATTTCCACTTCTGCTGTTTTAGGCACTGATCACCTTACAGTCACACAATGTTAGCAGGCCTCTGACTTTGTCTTTGACATTTGTTGCAGGATGGTAGACATTTGAGGTTTTGATTTTTCAGATTTTCTATGTCTAAATAGCCATAAACCTCATGTTTCTTTGTGCATTGTTGAAAATGGAATGGTAGCACATACATTGTAATGTTTAGATTTTTTTTGTCAATATTTTACATGCATTAAACACAAAACAATATGGTAATTTGAAAATTAGAAAAATAAAAGAGGTATAAGTATTTATATTTATTTTTTATTTATCATAAATTTGTTAATACATTACATTATATTGAATGAACAGAACCTTGATGAAGTAGTTAAAGGAATACATTGGATTTTGTATTGCAAGTCATAAACAACAATCTAGATGCATTATGTATATTTTTTTTAATTATTTTTTAATTGTTTTTAGTTGATTTATATTTATATTTGTTAAATAAATAACTATATTTTTAAATAGATATATTTTTAATGAATACATTTTTTTTATATTTTATATAAATAGATAATAAAAATACATAGAATTTTGTACAGCAAGTCATTTTATTTTACTTTTCTTAAATTAGCAGATTTTTTGTCAGGCTTTGATATACATTTCACACAAAAAATAAGATAGCTATATTATGGATATTTTTTAAATGTATTTTTATTTTTTTAATAAAATAAACTAATTTTTAAAATGAGAAATAATACATACAGTATTTTTTAAATAAATGTATTTTTAATTAATAAATAATATAAATAAATATATTTTTGATAAACAGACAATACAAAATACATGGTATAGTGTATAGCAAGTCATTTTATTTATTTATTTTTTAAGTGGATTTTTCATCAGCTTTTTGTCACATGACAACTTGGCTGTTATGGCACTCAATGTTCTTATTCCGTTTACTCTTTTTGTGTACAGCGCTTTGTGACTGTTTGTCTGTGAAAAGCACTTAAATAAACTTTACTTACTTACTTATAGACATATACTTAAATACAGTATATTTTGGGGGGGTTTATAAAGGAATTTGTCAAAAGTACTTATATTAAAGATGAATAAATTAATTAATTAAATAGAAACATCATCTTAATACTAATATAAATAAAGAAATATTACATACAATTTTCTACTAAAAGTCATAGTTATTTAGATGGATTTTTGGTAAACCTTTCACAGATATTAAAAACAATAAGTTAGGTGATTGGTATGAAGATTTTATTATTATGTATTATGAAAATTTGACTTAAATATTCATCCATGTATAAAATAAATAAATAAATAAACTATATAGACCACGAGAGAAATTTGTACTGCAAAACATTTTTAAAATATTTTTTTGACATGGGGTTAATTTATTTGAGATAAACAAACATAAAAATGTTAAGAAAATAAATTTGGGAGAAGTATTTATTGTATTGTAGATTACTCAGTGAGTAACTGAACAATGCAGTTAAGTGGAAACAAATACCAACGGTTTTATACCTTTCACACTTTGGCAGGATGTGAGGGGCACCTGAGCCTAACTACTGAGCATCATCATGATGATCATCATCTCCATACCTTCCATCCACCCTCATGCACCTGCCTCCCCTCCTCTGCTGGTGGATCAGGTAGGTGCCCGTTTCCTTGCCAGATGCCTCCTGCTGAATTTGGGTCAGTAACACACTCACACAGCCCCTCTCCTGGATCAATAGGAGGCACTCAGTGCAGCTGACGCCCTCTCACACCTGATACTTCGCCCAAACACCCGACAACCACTTCCCCCCCAACACACACTCTAACCTGGCGAGGGACCAATTACACCTACCAGAGGGAATTACCCTCTTGTCTGGAGTGATATCTCCAAGGATTACAGGTACTTAGCTCCCATTATGTCTGCTCCATTACCTGTGTGCCGCCTCTTAACAGACACCGACCTCCTTTATGTTTGCCTGTTTGCACAACAATCCCTCCTATCGGCTGGCTACCTTTCCACTTCTCAATGGACTCTTTGTAGCCTGAAAAGGTGTGTGCGTGTGCGTGTGTGTGTGTGTGTGTGTAGAGGAGGGGGTGGCTAACACTTTTTCCCTCCAGGTACATCCTGTCTTACTTAAAGCATTTTCACGGTTACAGCTTTCTCAAACACACTGTCTCAGTCTCTCACATGCTTTAGTTTTCTCTCTTCTCTCTCTCTCTCTCTCACACACACACACACACACACACACACACTTTTTACTTCTATTTAATGATGCACTTTTTTGTGTATAAACACACACACATGCATTCCTTTACACATGTCAGCACACCTGTACACACACCTCCACTTTCCTCACAGACACTTATACAAATTATCTCCTTGTTGCCAGACTCATTTTACCCCAGCACACACACACTTTATCCAACTACACGCACACACACTCTCGCTTCCAGACAAGAGGTAAACTGATCTCTCTGACAGACAGACGACTAGCAGTTTGGAGAGCCGAGGGCGCTGAGAAGGTAATTACCCGTGACAGACGTACCTGTGTAAGTTTCACCTCCTCCCCGCCTCACTCCAACCTGCACTTATCACAGTTACAATCTCACCACCGCCGCTCAAGAGCTTTAATTGGAAGATTAAGGTGTTTTAGGCATCGATTTCATGTCGACTGTTTATTTTTTTCCCACCTTCTCGGGTGCAGCGGCGCACTTCCACCTCTGGAGGCATTGTTCTGTGGGTGAAGTTACACCTGATGCCTTTTAGGGGCAGATGTCACCAAACAGGCTGAACATTTTAGGAAGGCATTTGAAATTAGTGTTTGCTTTTAGGACAGTCATCTTAGTAGAAAGTCCAGTTGTAGTTGGTTTCCAGAGTTAGGTTGAGACTGTCTTGAGTAGTGGTGTGATGGTGATGTTTAAGATTGGCATTTTATCTAAGGGGACCTTTACCTCTGAGGTCTAACTGACCCTAATCTTATGCTATCAGAATACTATTAATATTGCTTTATGATTCTCCCAGGTCTTGGCAATCATCACTGATGGAGACTTAAACCTCACATGGTTAACTGACATCAGATGCAGTAATATTAGAAATTCATCTGCATGACAAAACACCAGAATTTAAAATAAATAAATTATGTAGAATTAAATACATACATTTATCATAAAAAATAAAAACTTTCGTTTTTTATTTTTGTGTTTTTGTAAATAAACCTAACAAATCTTATATAATTAATAGATACATTTTATAAAGTTTTTTTTTTTTTAAACACATGGCCTACTACCTTTATATTGTAAGTAATTTTTTGGTTATTTCATTTGTTTTTATTAAAAATGTTATTAATAAAATAAACAACTTTTTTAGTTATTATGATTTTTTTATTTTGTTTTCACTTTATTTTATTTTTTATTTTAATTTTTACTCAGGTTTATGAGAGATATACAAAAATACTGTCAAGAAAATGTTGTATAGTAAATGTGACAGTTACAAATACACCGACTGGTGCACTTTAAAGTGCGTAACACTGACCTATGAATCATTCAAGCATAAAAAGGCTCCTAACTCAAGGGATGAACCAGTGTTGTGTCTACACATAACAGACAACTTAGCAAAGAACCAATTTTAAATTGTATCTTTAAGCACTTTGTTACTAGCAGCTTAATTTGTGTTAGCATTTCATTAGTTGTATCTATGAAAAATGCCAATGACATAAAATAGTATTTTTGCACCAACAAGGTGACCAAAAAAAGCGATTAGCCAAAAACTCAGTATATCTCACCATAATATGCAATGTTTCTTAAATAAAAGAAACAAGACTGGATGGGCTTTGAGTCTATAATAATACCATGGTTCTTAGATGACTTGATCTTACTGGTGAGTGGGCCAATTTAATGACTGACCTCTTTAGAGAAGGTGTAAGGGCCAAACACCAGAACTAAAAAAAAACGTATTAAATGTGTTCATGTGCAGCCCTAAGTCGACACACAGTCCTATACAGAAAATGTCAGGTTCAGTCATCACTGAATGACCGACTGCATATAATTGCTGCTTTTGAATTTCAGTAATTAATTTTTTTATACTATTGGAAGATTTTGCAAAAGTGCAAATTCCCAACATTCAGCAGCCATTTTGAAACACCTACAGGCACTTATTTGGGAGCTATTTTGAAATAATATCTAAATTCACTTTAAATGAAATGGTTATCTTTAACTTTTTGTGTGCTTTGTCTCTTTTTGGGGGGACAAATTAGATGCACTCAAAGTAAGAATGTAGGAAGGCAGCGAAAGACTCTATAACAACAAAACAAAGAAAAGTTTACAGAAGTTCACAAAAAGAACAATTTCGCAATTTCTTCACCCCCAAAAATGTCCTAATATTCCTAAAACAGCAACAAAAGGGCAGGAAAAATATAAAGAATTTGTATTAGGAAAAAAAAACAATAAAAAAAATCTGTCTAATCCTTGATTTCTTTATGGATCAGACCATAAGACTTCATCCATGTCATCACATGTGATGGTATCTTGAGGCAGGTAGCATGGAAAGTATCACCTTGAGTGTAAAGCAGTGAGTTTTCTTTACAGACTGAGAGTGCAGACAATAAAAGATGCATCTGAGCACAGTTTGTAAATGCACTGGCTTAAAGTGGTAGTGATATCAGAGAGAGTGCTTCAAAAATACTGTTAGTGTTAAGGCAATCTGGTAAAAACTAACCCTACATGCAAAAATATTAAAGAAAGAAACCGCACCTGAAGCTTTCATCTCTGCATCTCCTCCTAAAGGATGACTCGGACTTGTGTTGGACATTAAATGTAGCATGTAAAAGTTTTTTTAACTTATAAACAGAAAGCTGCAACTTTCCTGGAAGTCACACTTGGACCAAACTGATATTTGCACATAGAAACTGTGCGGAAAGCTTGAAAACATACACCTACTGTTTCCCACACATTTACATTCTGTTAATAATTTCTCTATTAGCCAGGTGTTAAGGGGTCCCTGAGGTTGCATTTCATCAGGAATCAACAACCTGTTATAAACACCAACTATCCTTCCTTTCTTTCCCCCACCGTCAGCCACAACCATCTGGCAACAGGCCACAAAAATAGACTCAAAAGCGTTGGTAACAATTAGTAGTTGCTGTACCCGGGGACCTCACAACAACCCACCTGATTTTCATACCCTGCATTTCATTGCCCCCCAACCCCCACTCCTCCCCCCTCCTCATCAGGACGCTATCAATAGCCAGACACCTGTTTCCTGCCAAACGCTAGCTAGGCCCTCTATGGCTGCACCTGTATGTGCTTACACAAGAGCCTCAAGAGGAGTATTTATGTGGATGGGACTGCAGGGCTGATATCAGCCTCTGCTAATGCAATCACAGGAAGGACAGGGAACACTTGACGAGTGTGAAGCAAGCCAACGGTGGGGTGAATTAACTCGAATCAAGTCAGGATGTGGATTTTCAAAAGATGCTCAAATGGGAAAATCTTTTGACCCTAAAATGAGTATTCAAGATGATGAAAATGATTGGTGTGCATGTAGGCTAATCTCAAAGGAAAAGTAGTTCTAAAGGAACAATGAAAAATCACTTTTTTTTTCCTTCCAGGGATGTTGAACTGTCCAGATGCAGAGATTTCTGACTTATTTTTAAACTATATTCAAGTGAAGCATCTTTTCCTGCCCTCACATTTGAGATTGATGATCTAATCCAGCAATAAACTCCCACTCAGACTCCTCTTAAGACCACATAATCTGGGGATACAAAAGCAAACGTCATATAAGTTTTACCTCCTTACTTCATAGACTATATGCACTGATGTTACCCATTGAGGATAGAGTGCTAAGTTATCAGCTAATGCTGGAAACCCTTCTTAGCAATCTGCATCCATATTCTGTATTCTGTATTAAAACATGGATGTACAAACTCAGTCTGCAGAGATGAACGAAAGAAAGTTGGGGCAGTTGGGAGACACCATAGCTCAGGAGGTAGATTGGAAGGTGATGTTTGATCAATGGCTTCTCTAGTCCACATGTCATAGTATCATTGGGCAAGATACTGAACCCCAGACTGCCCTCAGTGTATTTATCAGAAAGTGAGTGTGATAGTTAGAAAGCACTTAAAGATACTTAATAAAGTGCTTTAAGAATGTGCAAATATCTACTAACTCTCATTGTATGACCCTACTTAGCTCACTTGATTTATGACTTGAGTAAACACCTTCCTGATGAGTTGATAGTCTTAAGTCAGTAGTATCCAGTCTTGTTGAATGTGGCATGATGTTCATTTTGTAAATTACAATCCTAATTAGAATCAAAAAGGAGGCTAAAGCAGGGAATGCTTTTAAGTCACAGTCATACAGGCTTGGAGACCAGTTGGTGACCATCTGGCAACCTCAGGTCGCTAGGTAAAAATGTGAATTTCTCGACTGATAGTGAGTGGTTGCTGGCAGTTGCTGTGTTGATTGTGTTGATTGATTGCTAAAGGTCCCATACATGCAGGCCTAGAGACTGGTCAGTTACACCCTGGTAACCACTGGTTGCTAGGGAAAAGTGTACGTTCCACAACCATTTGGTAAGTGGTTGCTGGAACGTACACTGGCTGACAGTTAGTTGCTAGGTGAAATTGGTCGCAAAGAGGTATATTGTGCTGCACTGAAAACCTTTGGTCGCTAGCAGATTGCCGCGCTCGCCAGTAGTTTCCATGGAGGACAGTGACTAGTCTGCAAACCCTCCCAAACCACTCACTAAGCAGTAGTGAAACTGTGCAAGCAAAAAACAGGGACTGTTTGCCTTCAAATGAAAAGTTGCCCCTTTTCAGACACGTTAGTTGCAGCAGTAAGGTAAAACCTTTACTTTGAAAATGAACGTTCCCTGCTTCTGGTTTGCAAAAGCGCAGAGAGTAGTTGGTGACTGTTTGCAGACAGGTCAGCGCTTCCATGCATAGTATGACTGTCGCAAGCTGCTAGCAACCAAAGCAATCGCAAGGAGGTTTGTGGTGCAGCACTCTCTTTACGACTGATTTCACCTGGCAATAGCCAGCAACCTCCAGAAACCACTCACCAACCGGCCGGGAATTACACATTTTTCACACATAGGCCTGTGTGACTGCAACCTTAGTTTGACTCATGGGTCACATGCACAAGTACCTGCTAATTAGTACAAATTAACAGAAAAATAAGATGTTGTAGTTTCACACACATACTTGAACTGTGCTGTTAGTACAATTAGAGTTGGGCGCTTTAACATGGGAGTCTATGGGGATTGACTCACTTTTTTGAGGCCACCTCAAGTAGCCATTAGAGGAATTGCAGCTTTTGGCACTTACATCTTGGCTACACTTTGAGCCCTGGAGATTGCTGTCTTGTTTACCTGCTGCTCTTATTTTTGGGATCTCTGCTCTGAGAGCTGTCAAAGTCTTCATCACCTCACATGAAGTCACGCAGCATTTTTAAAAGTGATGTTCACATTGAAGAGGTTTCTCCTATCTTTATATCTCATCTGGATAAATGTCTGAGATAGTGGCAATCATATGCTTGCTGCACAGATCAGAAAGCCTTCTGCATCAAAGTTGTGATTTGTGGCTACTTAACTCGACACTTAACCTCTTAGTTGTTAACCCTATGATTTGCTCTAAACTAAATGGAGAGCTACTCATGCTCCACAATGTCAACAACAAGGAATGACTATCTGCCTGGAGAAGAAATGCAGCCAGTTATTCAGCAGGGAAAGCAGTCATTCAGTCTCCCACACAGTCAGCCATCCATTACCTCAAAACCAAAAAGAGAGCCAGACATCGAGGAACAAACTGCAGAGTCAAGCATGGAAGGGCAGGTGATTAATGCCAACACAGTGTTTCCCCGTTCGTGGCCAAAGTGTTATTGATTTGATTTTGGAGGGGTGAGAAAAGGTTAGCATTTGCAGGCTATGGTTTGAGGTTAGCCCCGTGCGATGTGAGGAGGAATGACCCCTCCCTCCTCTGCAGGAGCTACTGAAGCGATCAACCAGGAAATGGAGACAATCCCCAGCCAGGGCGCGGAGCAACTTTCTGTCCTTTACACCGCCGATATGTGTGAAGTGGACATTCACCGGCTATCGAGTGCTTTACGTAGCCCTACACCTAACAGCCATTATAAGTTTTAAATGGCTGAAATGGCAAGACAGTGTGAGGTGTAGGCCCAGGGTTCAGTCAGGGATTACAGCTGTGACCCATGACGCATTTTCACCTGAGTACATGCTTCTGTGAACGGTCCAGATGCTGAAATCACTCACTGAACCTGAAGCTAAAAGCAGGCACTACTGAGTGGTATTGGTTTAGGTGGGTTTCAGTGTAGGAGGATGCAAATGAGAGACATTTGATTTCTTTTTAATAACCTTCTAATCTCATAAATGGGCACCTACAGGTTTAGTTTTTTGATCCCGATCAAAGTCTGCACAACACCAAAAGGAACCTTTTCATTTCTAAGCATTTCTAGCACTAATTTCTCCTTCTGATGTGACTCGAAGCTCTGAGCTCACCGCCACATAAATTAAATAGCTGCAAAGCATGAAAGAATGTAAATAAATGAGATTCACCCAAAGCAGGGTAAGACATGTTCCCTCTTACATCAGGTACATGACAAGATCACACTCTCAGAGTGGAGTTAATTTTCATACCCCCCCCCCCCCCCCCCCCCTCCCTCCCTCCTCTTTTCCTTTTC
>VUQS01074193.1:0-18274 GCA_015108495.1 Heterochromis multidens | reverse complement strand
TGGAAGGGGGAAAAAAAAAAAAAAAAAAAAAGCTTAGAGCCATGTTGGAGGAAAAGGGGGAACCCGGCAACATCTGCAGTCTCCGTTGTTGATAGCATTGCTGCCAGCTTGGAGTCAGATCACAGGGCTGGAGATGCTGCAGTCTGGGCTCTACCTCTTGGCCAACCTCCCTCCTCCTCAGATCCATACTTCCAAACCTCCTAGCTACCACCTGTTAGTTAATTTGCAGCAACGAAAAAGGACACCGTGATACTCTGAAGTCAAACTCCTTCTCTCCATCTACTCTTTCGTCTTTGTCTGCATCTCTGTCTCCCTTGGTATCAAACCCCCCCCCCTCCCCTTCGGAGGTTCGGTACACCCACGACAGAGTTTTTCCGGACTTGGAAGGGTTCAGGGCAATGTTTTTTTTTTCCCCATCTTCCCCCTGAGTTGAAGCTTTGATGTGAGAAGACTGGAGTCACAAATCCTTGTCCATTTACCATCAGAGAGCATCCCCTAACTCAGGGCTTGGCACAACCCCACATGGCTAACGATTTGAGATACTTTAATTAGGCCAAAATGTGTCTAAAGATGCAGTTGTGCCCCCAGTCTTCCAGCACTCTCCGTGCTAAAGAGATAAATAGACTAAATTTCTATGTCACAGAGATTTTAGAGGAATATTTTCTATCGTTTCATGTCTTTCAGCGTTTGGTAATTCTCTGCCACAGGGCCTCATGTGGGCGTGGCTGGCCTTTTTTATTTTTTATTTTTTCAAGCAATCCGATTGGGCTCAGTGCATCACAGAGGCTCAGCTGATGATTTGATGATTCGGTGAAACAGGTCCATATGTGTTTTGCTGAAATTCATGATCTGCATAAAAATGCAGAGGAGCAAAGATATCTTGCCCCCACCCCCCCTTTCCCCTGAACAGTTTGCAGAGTCACATTGCTTCTAATTTACCACATTTACTGCATATACACTTTTGGAAAATATTTATTATTTATATATTGTGTCTCAAACTAGAAATAATTCTCATAAAGCAAAGTAAAATGCAGACAAAAGACCAGTAGTCAGATGAAAAGGCACTGAAAGAATAATAAAAACTGATGCACAGTGAAGGAACTAAGTCAAAGATAATTACTACTGCTTTCCCCACCTAGGCCTTCCCATATATACACATGGAAGGGTCCCAGAACAGAGCCATGACACCAGATATAAATGACCTCTTCTTAGTAGTCTATTTGACTGTTTTTTTGGACTTTGACCTTCGTGTGACCCTGGTCTGCTTTGCTTGCTTTGATAACTGCCTAAAAACTGAAAGTTTTGGGTATTCTTCTGGCCTCCTGTGTCTGGCATTGTTATAACAGGCTAGCTGTCAGTCAAAAGATCATATGCAAAACTGGCTAATTTAACCCTTTAATATGTTAATTTTCTGCAATGAGTCTGCAATGAGTCATCTAATTGACTCCAACCTCGCAGTTGTTAAAGGTTATTGAAGAAAGTGATCTAACCAATTAAAGCCAAATTTTAAGCAAAAGTGACCAGACAGTTAAACTCAATAACAGAAACAGCAGAGTGAAAACCTCAGGTCCCCTTTTCCTAACAACAAAGACCAAGTTCACAAAGTTGTTTCTACGCTCTGAGTTACAATCTTGCATCCATGTGGATTTCCAGCAATAGATAGCACGCTTTTTTGTGTCAACATTGATTTTTCTCTCCCCCTCCACCCCAACTCTCCTTTTAATAGAGGAGTGGATGCTTCAAAGCCCCCCGTTTGCCCAAAGCAAGCTTGAAATTCTCTCCTTTCAAAGCGCCATTCCTTCTTTGTAGTTATGATCCCCTGTCTCATCGGGTAAGGGCGAGGGAGAGACGGAAACTTCTGAAGGTACCAAAGGTAGCACATGAAATCCCTCCCATGTAGGTGTGTGAAGTTCTGATAGTTGTGTCCGACTTGGAATCGATACAATCCCCCCCTTAAGCCTGGAAAAATGTGTTTGTACAGCCAAAGACAAGGTATCTCCAGACCTTAAATCAAAGGCCTAGTCTTCACAGATTCTGTGCCAGACAACTTTCTCCAAGCCAGGCCAAACAACAGCGCAACAACTTCTGAAAAGTGTTCACAGAAGTCTCGAGTTGTTGTTGTTACATCCCGTCTTCTGCTGTCTGCTCAATTACAAGTTGTTGTTTCTTTCTCTCTGTCTGGCTGTCGCCCTCTCCGTCTCTCTCTCTCATTGTCTCACTCTCCTCTCAGACTACTGTGAGGTGTTAAAAAGGAACCAACGGGGGATCTGTGCTCCATTATGCAGGTCTGTTCCTGTGCTGTCTGTTGCCGCCTCTTCGCACCTCATATTGCATTTTTGCCCGTCGAGACACACACACACACACTCTTTGACACACACACATGCACACACAACCACACGTACACAGAGGGAATTGAACTTTGGCTGCCTCTGTGTATCTTGTGCCAGGTGTAAGGCTAAGAGGTGCCTAACTTCTTCTCCGCCCCCCTAGGCCATACAAGCATGCTCGAAAAAGAAAAGAAAAGTGGTTGTGTGATCCAGGCATCCATTACACGCTGTGTGGGCGATATGCTACTGCTTGTTTTTTTGTTCATCTCAGGCCTGCATTTGCAGAAAGGATGGAGTCTAACTGCTAGAGTAAAGGTGCTACATTGAGCCTGGCATTTGTAATGATTAATGTCTCATTGTCAGATTAGGTGTGATACCTTGGTGCGATCACACCATATGAGAAATGAGAGCAAGGTGGAGATGACTTTGAATGATATATCGCAAAGCATGGCAAGTGGTAGTGTTCCTTCAGACATTAAAATTAGTACTTGATGTCAATGAAAACAAATCAACTGAGGCCCCAATAGAGCCAATTCACAACAGTGATCTCAATGCACTTTGTATCAAAAGGTGAAGACCCTCCAATATTAGAGAAAGAACCTCGAGTATCAGACAAACTATCAACTACCAGACAGATGGTGATGGTGGGGAAAAAGAACTCCCATTTAAGGCCTCAGTTACACAGGCGTAGAGACTAGTCAGCGTCCCCCTGGCAAGCATAGGTTGCTGCAGAAAAATGTATATTCCTCAACCAGTTGGCAATTGATTGCTGGAGGTTGCTGAGGGAAATTGTCGCAAAGAAGCATCAAAAGGCACCAAAAATGTCCTTGCAATTATTCTGTCCGCTATCAGATTCCCATGGTTGCCTGTGGTTTCCATGTAAGGTGCCTACTTATCTGGAAACAGTTCCTTGCCAACTACTTGCCAAGTGAAAGTAAAACTGAAAAGTGCGATGCAAACTGGAAACAGAGACTGTTCACCATCAAAGTAAAAGTTGTTCCTTTCTGCCGCAATCATCACACTTTAAAAGGTGCAACTTTTACTTTGAAGGTGAATGGTCTGTGTTTCCTGTTTGCAGCACACGTTTACAAGTTTCATTACTGCTCGGCAAGTAGTTACCGAGTGTTTCCTGACAAGCCGGCAACTTCCATGCAAACTACAGGTGACCACAGCAATCTACTAGCAACCAAAGCAATCACAAGGAGGCAGCACCCTCTTTGCAACCTCCTACAACTACTTGCCAACCAGCTGAGGAATACACCGACTTGTCTCTAAGCCTGTGTGACTGGGGCCTTATGAAAATATCGTATGAGTGAGGGAGATAGTTGTGCAATCTGTTCTTGAACATCAAAATGAAGAAGATCATGGTGAGTTGCACCATGTGTCATGGTGTATACAAGACAGATATAGTAAAAGGCAGCTAGCTTAGCTCACCGCTAATCAACGCTCTTGACAAATACATTTTGGCATTGCTTATAAATATCTTCATCATCTGCCATTTGATCTGTAATGTAATATCAAAGATATGTTACCTCATTACAGACAGTAATATCACTATCAGACAGTTGGAAATCAGGAAGTCTTAGACTTTTGTCCGTTTTAGTTCTACAAATCATGACAGCACTCTTACAGGCATTGCATCTGATATCATGTACGGCACTATAAACAGAGTGTATAGTAAGAAGCTGCTGGAGATACCAAGATTATCTGCAAACATACCATGATTCACTAGAATACTAATAATCACACACCCAGGTATCTATTATTAGCATAAAGGTTAAAAAGAACTGGGGACAAAACCATATCAGTGAGCTAGAATTCTCACAATATATTTGGGAACCCTGCTTTGACTCAACTTTAACAAAGAACTTCCTGTGATTTAAACAATCTAAATTTTTGTAAGCGTCAATAAAATACATAAGACCTCATGAGTTTTTTGTTTATTTTGTCAGTGAGATTGCTAATACATTAAGCGTACAAATATGGCTGTGAGAACAGAAGCCTCATCCACTAACTGTTCTCTTTGAGAGGGGCAGCCAATCAGAAGTAGGTTGTTTCAAAGGGGGAGGAGTCAATACTGCTTGTTTCAGTTGGAGGGGCTGGACCAAGACCTCGTACAAGACAAATAAGGATTATTTTGAACTGTCAAACATGCATAGCTACTCTAGTACAGTCCAAGAACAAAAATATAGAGTTGGAAATGAGAAAAACAGGTTCCCTCAAAAAATATAACATAAAAGAATAAGTAAACTCTGCTGCTGCTGCTGCTGCAAAAAAAAACAACACAAAAAGAAAATCAGACAAGAATAAAATAAAACCCATGAGGACCCACGCAGGTGCCCTGGGGAACTCCCAGCTCTTTTTTTTCAAACGGTAAAAACCTACTTCATTCACCCCTTTCAGCCCCAACCTTTCCATTTAAGAAGGAACAGCTGACTCTTACCTTCTTTATATCCCTATATGGTCATCTCAGGCACAGAAGTTCCACCCACCTGCTGTTCATACTTTTTGTTAACAGGGGGCAGTCAATCAGAGGAAAGTTAGCTTTAATGGAGAAGCACTAAACTGCCTTGTTTCAGATCGAGGATGAACTGAGGGGCTGCACCATGACCCAGTATAAGATAAATAGGGATTAGATTTGAACTTTGAATCATGCAAAGTCTCTAGTAGAGTCCAAGAACAAAAATGTGGGGCTGGAAATGAGCAGAATAGGTGCACTGTAATTCTTCACATGTGAAAATGCCAAGGAACACTTCCCATTGAAAACCATGGAAACTCTCACCCTTAGCCTGACAGCACATCCTGTAGATTTGGTGCACTTAGATCTTTCAGTACTGCACACTGGTTTCTGTTGCTGCATATCTCACAATAACTTGAGTCTCAGAGCACTCTGGGGGATTCACTGTAAGATGCACTTACAGTTTTAAACTCACACTGTGAGCGCTCTTGAAGTACACTATCTCCCGTTTTCCCCAAGCTCCACTGCCTGGAAATGAAAGTCGACATTGACCACCCTGCCTACATCCAGACCTACTTGCATGATTCAACAGGAATGCCGTACTCCTCTGACCCCCCCATCGCCCCATCCCTTATATGAATAATACATGGCGCCCCCACTACCTGTTTCTATGTGTACATGTGAGGTTGCAAAGGCCGAGCTCACATACATGAAAACACACACAGGAAAGCAGCCAGCGAGCCTGGCCTCTGAGGCTTGACCCTGGCTCACACGAACACACACACACACACACACACACTGATGTCTGCTGTACACCCATAGAAACACATGCAAACATATTTAGATACCTATATTCACACGCACGCAAATACACACAAGAAGCACACACAGGCAAACAAAGCCCACACACATCCTCTGTGTACCTTGGAGGCAAGGTTGGGGGTTGAAGTGAGCACTGCTGGCAATAAGGTGAGCAGCTGTGCAGTGCTGTGGATGAAAGAGGAGCATCAGGAGGCCTGCACTGTGTGCCTCTGTGTGTGTTTTTGAATTTGTGAGAGCAGCATCTTTGTGTGTTTAAAGCGAATCTCTGTGAGTTAGAGTCTTTCACAGAGGCTCGAGCAGAAAAGATGTGTTTGCGTGTGGCTTTGCAGCTTCATGTAGTCATGTTAGTGATTGTGTGTGCATGTGGGGAGTGATTGTATGTTGTTTTTACATCTATGAGTCTTCCAGCAGTGACAGAACAGAAACTTTACTCAAGTTCTGCACCGCCACCAGTTCTACAATGTGATGCTACTTGGAACTAACAACCTAAAATGGGAGATGAAAACAGATGACTGAACTGCAAATCAGTACCCTGCATAGTATGTAACACAATCAGGTATAAATCTCTGTATATACACTGTTCAATTCACAACAGTCATCTCAAGGTACTTTGCGTCAAAAGGTGAAGACCCTACAAAATTAGAGAGAACCCCAACTATCAGACAAACTATCATCTACCAGGCAGATGGTGATGGGGAGGAGGAACTCCCATTTAAGGCCTTAGTCATACAGGCGTAGAGACTGCTCGGCGACCCCCTGCTGACATAAAATGCGTATTCCTCGACTGCTTGGCAAGTGTTTGCTGGAGGTTGCTTCCAATGCCTAGGTGAAATCAGTTGCAAAGTGGGTGCTGCACCAAAAACCTCCTTGTGATTGCTCTGGTTTCTAGCAGATTGCCATGGTTGACGGTAGTCTGCAAAAACTTGCCATTTAGTCTCTGAGCGTTAGTGAGTTGCTCCTTTTGAAATGTAATGGTTGCAGCAGTAAGGTGCAACATTTTTGTTGAATGTGAACGGTCTCCATTTCTGGTTTGTGTCGCACTTTTCACAGTTTCATTACTGCTTGGCAAGTAGTTTGCAAACAAGTCGGAGCCTTCAAAGTAAACTACTGGCAACCACGACAACCTGCTAGCAACCAAAGCAATCCCAAGGAGGTTTTCAGTGAAGCATAGTATACCTCTTTGCAACCAATTTCACGCTAGGGACTGCCAGCACCCTCCAGCAAACACTTGCCAATGAATCACAGAATACATACTTTTCTCCAGCAACAAGGGGATCACTGACTGGTCTCTAGGCCTGAGTGACTCGGGCTTTAGCAATCACAGCGACTGCCAGCAACCACTTGCAACTGGTCGAGGAATACATATTTTTCCCTCGCGACCCATCTCTAGACATGTGTGACTGTTGCCTAACAGCAAGAAACTTCTAACAGAACTGGGCTCAGGGAGGGGCAGCCAACTGCTGTGACCAGTTGGGGGTGAAGGCAAAAAGAAGACAAAAAAAGCGCAGCATGCTGTATAAAGCATCTTTATAGACTAAATTTGAGTGTATATTGATCTCTGTGCAGACCATTTATGGGTGGAAAATGTGGTTAATTCACAGGAACTGCATTTGGATGTACAGGAACTCATAACTGTAATAAAACTTGGAGGTAGTACCCCATTTTTGTCCATGTTTGTATTACAGGAACTGGGGACCATCATAGACCTTAGAAGCATGTTTATCTAATTTTCTACTACATGGTAGGTCATTTACATAGGTGTCCAAACACGAAGCAACTGGCAGCAATGTAGCAAGCAGAGAGTGTGTCAGTGAAATTCAGTGACTTGTACTGATGACAGGTGAAGTGGACGGGGCCTGAGTTAAACTATTCTCGAGTGGCTGAAGCAACTTCCAGTGGCAGTGAAGGATATTGACAAATTGACATACGGGGATGGTAAATATACTGAAGGGCTATCTGGGCCATCAGAACCTTTAATGCCGACTAGCAGCCAACCACTATGAAGTAATGATTGACGAGTATGTTGATGGGGCTCACCAAAAAGTTCCTCTATTGGCCACTTGAGTTTGGCTTCAAAAATGACTCAATCCCCACAGATGTTATGGGGGCTGTGGCTCAGGAGGCAGAGTGGGCTGTCTACCAATCGGAAGGTCGATGGTCGATCCCTGGCTACTGCAGTCTACATGTCAAAGTATCCTTGGTCAAGATACTGAACCTCAATGCATCGCTCAGAGTGTGAGTGTGTGCACAATTGTTAGACGAGGCACTTAGGTATAGAAAAAAGCGCTTGTATGAATGTGTGTGTGATTGTGTGAATGAGGCTTGTAGTAAAAAGTGCTTTGAGTGCTCAGAGTACAAAAGCGCTATATAAGTACCAGTCCATTTACCATAGACTCCCATGTTAAAAAGTCCAGCTTCACAGCAGAAGTGGCCTCTATAAATAGTTTCCCCCTTCATAACAACTGTACAGTAGAATAATTTTTTATAGCTCATATAGCTCTCTTTAGATCATGTTAAGGGCCACTTCAATTGACAGGTAAGCCAACAAACTTGTATGCTAGGCCTCACCTCCAGTTCACCTCCACTTTGTGGTGTTGGTACCTTTTGGAGCATTTTAATGCAATTACCTGGCAAATTACATGATTTGGTGTCTGGTACAGTCCACCCAAAAACTTCAGTTTTGTCACGTGAATTTCTGGAATGTAATAGTTTGTTACTCAGCCAATTAGCAGATATCTGTCTTGCATGGTGCAGTTTCCTAATGCAGCTCGCTGATAATGTAGCACTCCACCCTGTGGTACAAATATGGTGACTTTTGGTATGAAAGGGGATAATAAACTCCTAAAACAGCAGCTTTCTGACCAAAGTTAACCACACACTCAATCTGACAGTAGCTAGACATTGTTCTTTCTCCTTTCAAGAGTAGTTTCTGTCATTGTTGCACATATAAAAACAGCTTAAAAGGCTTTGTAAAAATTTAAAGAACCAGAAAAATGCTATGACTTAATACCGTGATATCTATATGTTGTTCAAGGCCATGGGAAGTAGGGGTGCTGTAGCGCCCCCTGTCTCAAAAGGCAGACATCACAGTACCTCCTGCCAAATTAAAAAAAAATATATCAATGTATTAAAACACTTTATACACTATTCCTGTTGTCATTTATCTAAGAAATGCATGATTTAGGAAGTTGTAATAAATACCAAATAATAATTTTTTTTCTTTAAATAATGCCAAGCATCATGGTCAAATGATGTTACACAGTCATAAGTAGATAAAAATGGTGCATTTTTCAAAATGAGCTGTCAGTACGAAAACATTGCTACCGTCTTATAAAAAAGAGCACAACAGAAGACCAGCAGATTAAGGAGCTTCACCAACTGATCACTCTCCTACTTGCAATTAAAAACATGGTTACGGTCCACCATGACGCAGAAGAGACTCACACACCTTTCCCTGGTGAGTACCCTTGGAGACATTTTGAACACTTTGCGTGCTGGAAAAGGGTACTTGACTATGTTGTATGCTGTGCACATTTTGCTTTTGGGCTGTGTAAAAATTCAGCTGTCCACAAGTAAGCTTATTGTATGTCTTGACTGGTGTGTCTTAAAAGATTTTATAGTTGCAAGACTGGCATACTTTTTAATGGCTTCATAATAAAATTGCTCACCTGTGTGTGTGCCTGACATGTGCACCCTGTCACAGGGCGGAGGTTTAATTATTGTGGTGCTTGTGTTAAAATAATGTGTGTAAACTGGTATATTTTTCTCAGCTGCGCTGACCAATGTAGTTAGGATACACACATAAACACACACACTTCAGCACCCCCAACTTCAGGGCCTTCTCACAAATTTTACTTTGTAGCTACATTGCAGATGGGAATACAGTAATATATTTTGTATATACAACAAAATATATAGATACAGGCACCTGGTGTAAATTCTTTGCCAAATCAAACATGCATACTTGTTACTCTGCTGACAAAACCTGCACCGTGATGAGTATATCTTCATTTTTTCTGGTGGTATTTCAGTATTTTTACTTTATTTGAATGCTACTTCCTTCACATTTAACTCTAACTTTAGTAAAAATCTGAGTATGTCTTCAAAGATACATTTCTTTCTTTTAACATATTCATATTTCTGAGAATCGGTTTCCATGTGCATATTTCAGCAAAACACTTGCATTGGTGCCGTTGCTCTCCTTGTTCCATGTCTTCTTCTTTCAATCACTCTGCATTTCTTTATGAACATGTGCTTGCCTATCGTATGTGGAGGGTGTTGGTGTGCCATGCCTGGAGCTACTCCCTCCTTCCATGCAACCTGAATCCCTTTGGAAAGGGAAGCGGCGTGTGTACAAGTGAGATGATCAAATAAATCAGCTGGATTTGTCTCCTCTGTCTGAAACATGAATATTAAGCACATTAGGATCATGTGAGGAGGTAAATATGTCATGCCGGTAATCCCCAGAGATCTGCCGGTCAGTTTGGGTTTGTGTTGCACAGAGAGACGAGGAATATTTACTCGAACGTGTGAGGCGTTTAGGTGACGCTCTCCATCCAGAGTGACTCACTGATTGTAACAGTAAAAAGAGGCAACAGTGCTCCACCCCCACGCATCTTCTGGCCACTGATGCAGTCCCCCTCTGGGCCAATCAGTAACAAATATGTCAGTCTGTCCTGAGGTGTAATTATAGTGATCCCCAGTGACAAATAATGTTATTATGAACATGCCAGAGTCTGTCCTTTTCGTGGAAATCGAATCAGAAGTGTTGAAAATAAAACTAATGAATGTTTAAATTTGTTAGAGGAATGAATGAATGTATGAATGAAAGCCACAAAAACACTCCATTAAACCCTTTGTTTTTAACATTACAGCCATGAATCGGCTGCATGCATTTTCTGTGCGCCCCGCTGCGTTTTCTTTACTTTCTGTCTTTGCGTACACGTGAGTTGCAAGCACACAGATGGGTCAGTGTTGTAGGTGTGAAGTGAAGAGACAGGGAGAGGAGAAAAGTGAGGCCAAGAAGGACAGCGAGCATGTTGGCGTGCAGCACTCATTAGCATGAGTATCCACGTTTCCCTCCTGCCTCCAACTGCTCCCAGTCACTTCTCTCTCCCAGAAACTAACTGTGAGAAAACTGAGAACAAGAAAGCAGAAAGGGAATTAAATTAACAGCATATTTTCAGTGTTATGAATTCATTTGTTTTTGACTTGCATCGTATGATATTTATTTGAAGCTTACATTTAAAACCTAGACTTATTTCTTCTAAGGTAGCCGTGTGTAGATAGATGAGTTATGGTCAAAAAGTGAGAAAAATGTTTAAATAGCCAGCTAAAACTATTGTTAGGTAAGAATATGAACAATTTATGTGCCTACTACCTTGGATGTCGTAGCCGGTTTCTCAAGCTCCATCTCCTGAATCCAACCCTGATTCCCTGTTTCCCGTGGTCACCACTGTAGCCACAGAAAATACCATCAAAAGTTGATAAGGCAAAAAATTTAAATAAGACATCGGTGCCACAGTGGGCAGCAATGTCACCTTGCCTCCTCTCCACAGGTTATGTAGAGTCACCAAAGTGGCCGGGGTCTGAGGTCGGCACTTGTATGCATGTATTAGATGTAGAAATGGCACAGTTTTCCAAGTAACAGATGAGTGATCAAACAAACCATAACTGATTTAATATACCATTCATAGTTTCACTGTACCACAAAAAGCAAAAATTTAATAAAGCCCATGAAAAAATATGAAAGGAGCATACTTTGTTCAGATTTTGGGGTTTTGTATGTAATACATGTCTCTCTCCCTCTCTCTTTCTCTAACTCATCCTAGTTAGATAGTTAACTAAACCCACCATAGCCTGCTGGGAGGCAACCTGCCTCCAAACAATTGCAGTCCGACTCAGACTAACGGCAGTCACTCTCAGACAGATTGACAAAGGTTTGCAAATTCAAATTCTGTACTCAAAAAAATATATTTATGCCCTAAATGCTGACTTTAAGTAATTTGATTACATGTAAATTTTCCATGTAATTTTGTTACATAACTACAGTGTAAAACGTTAAATTTAATGGAATCTGGTCAAACAAAATGTACTTGATTGGTATACATTCAGTTTATACCAAGCATATTCCTTAATGATTAATTATTTGAATAAATAAACCTTTGATTTTATATATTTCAGTTGCATTTTACTCAAAATTATTGCTTCATGTTTATGAGGGCCAAGAATAATTTTTCTGAGTGTAATTTATAAACAAAGATAGATTGCCAGCATGTTGCAATTAATCGGAGTCTGTCTGCAACGATGAGCGCATCACATATGCAACATGTCTCTTCGCCACTGCCACCTTTGCCATTTGCTCTGTTATTTTGCAGTTAAATTGCGATCCAGCAGCAACTACATCACTATTTGTGGAGGAATTTCTGAATTCGTGTTTCAAATCTATGAGGTTCTGGCTGGACTCTGAAAGTAGTTAATGTGAATTTCTCTGTTCTATGTAGAAGGCAACAGATTTGTGATTTTTACCTCAGTTAATCAATGTATTAGATTGCATGTAATTGCCAGCTTGAGCCCGCTCACTTGCAGACTGATAGCAGACTGACTTGTTCTTGTTGCCGTTTATTTGCCATCTTGAGTCACCAAAGTTACTTTGAAAACAGCAACTGACTGCGAGTGGTTGCAGACCTGGTCCCCGTCTTCAAAGCAATCATTTTAAAGGCAAGAAGATCACAAGTTCATCGCACACGGTTGTGCTGCAATCTCCAGCTGCTGTTTTTCCTAGTGTGATTGTAGCATAAATGGTGGAGAGTTTTCTAACTATATCTGGTTAATGTAAGCTTAATAAAATCCCTATGAGTAAATAATAAGCTAAGATTACTAAGTTCAAATGAACACATCTGATGATGAAGGGCTTTGGGGTACATCAGGTGAAAATGGTTAAATTCAATTTCAATTCAATTTTATTTATATAGCGCCAAATCACAACAACAGTCGCCTCAAGGCGCTTTATATTGTAAGGTAAAGACCCTTTTAAAGCAGTGGTTCCCAACCACTGCTTTAAAATATGCCGAAAGATCTTCAGAGTGTTTTCCTTCATTTAGCATTTGGCACAGAATTCACAATGAAAAGAGAATACCCTTCTTTAAAAGGATAAAGAGGAACCCCACTCATGTAGCAGGTGGCTAGTGGTTCGTTCTTATTAAAACCATTATTATTGCCTGTACACTGATTCTCACCTCAGAACAAAGATCAGATGTTCAGACAAAAATAAAGAATCAAGCTTTAAGAAAAAAAAAACACATCCAGTCTATACTCCTGAGTGTTTGCTTCCTCTCCGTGTCTATTTTCTCCCTTTTCTGAGCTGCTCCTGGTTGGCAGGTTCGCCGCACAGCACGGCGACCTGTGCAACACCTTCCCCAGGCCAGATGGCGGTGTCGAAGGCGACAGGAGCAGCAGAAATCTGCCAGAGCAATCTGCTCTGAGCAGGTGTCGGCTAATTGTCTCCGAGAGCCGAGGCAGCGGTGGGCACGTGCCAGCGCTACCTGAGTGGAAACAAATATCTTCATTTGCTCCTGTTTTGTCGAGGGAGTGCATTTCCAAGCTTTGAGACATAATAGGCCAAGCCCAGAACAAGCGGAGGGCGGTGTGCTGGAGCAGGCAGCTGAACAAGCGTACCTTTGTCTGACAGAGAAAGAACCACAATGAATCTCATAGCGACGGGTAGCAAAACACTCTTGACAATCACAATCACGCCTAAGTGGATGTAGAGAGAAAAAATTAAAAATAAACTCTGGCAAAGGGTAAAAGGGCTCATGTGGGAATGTTTTCCAATATTTAATCAAGTATATGGTGTTATACATGTAAGGAGCCAGAAGGAGACAATGCTTTCATTCAGATTAGCAATCAAGAAATTTATATTGTATTATATGCTTTTTTTTTTTTCTTTTTTGCTTGGTGTATTAAGGCAGTTAGTAACCAGTAGTCACGTGGCAGGTCTTCCAAACCTTTAGGAAAGGTTTTCATATTTAGCAGCTGAACGTTTCAGATCAAGATGACATAATTTAGGTCAGTCCAACTTTTTTCCCTTATTATACCAGCCTGTGTTCACACATGGGTAAGGAGAACGAATTCCACATGCGCTCTGTGATTTATTCAGGTACCGGCTCGCTGCTTCATAGACTCTGACATTCCCATTGTGTATTTAGAGGGGAAGGAGGGGCTCCTGGAAGGGCCCGTTCAGTCTGACAACAGACTTTCTTCTCCTTGTCAAAAGATCTTTCAAACTGAGTCGACCGACCGTAGAAGGGGAAGCAAAGTGCCTCTAATTTAAGTGCTTCTCTTTTTTTTGCCGGATTCTCGGAGCAAGTTGTTGGAAAATATCCTCAACTGTGCAACAAACTTCACATGTGCAATTAGTCAGACTGTCACTGAAGCTTTTATTTATAGAAAGGAACTTACTGGAAACTATCCATCAGCCATGTCATCAGCCTCTTCAGGTGTAGATGCTGTGATCCTGTTTTTTTGAATGACTTCCAGGAAGCAATATGCAACAAAGCCTGCAGAAAAGCTACCGGATAATCCACTTTGCTTTCTCCACCTATAAAACACCATAAAAAAAAAACCACAGCTGAGAGAAAAAGTTTGCATGCCCCGAAATGTAGGAAATTATAGTGAAGTAGAAGCAGATGAGGCAGGTTGAAGTAAAGTGGATCCACCAGTAAAGTTAATTACAAAAGTAAATTACAGAGCTTTTACGAAATCCCACCAGGAGTGCATCGAACGCCACAGTTTGATTATATGTAATGGTGCAAGAACATCAGTGAATGGAATTTTTTTTTTTTAAGCTAAGGGACTCCTGCTTGTTCATTGCATCAGTCCAGATGCATCCTACAGAGCGCTCCCTGCTATGTGAGAAGCAAGGCCGCCTCTATTTTTAAATCTCAAGTAAGAGTTTTAGTCTCTAAAAGCTTCCCACGATACTGATTGATCCCCCTGACCCGGCTCTCTTCAGGCTTTCCCCTGGTCCATTAAGAGCTGTGTCACCAGAGGAGTTTAGCATTACCATGTGTGGCCTCTGTTGTTTCTAAAACAGGAAGTGCCCAGTCAGGTTTAAGTGTGCTGCTTCCCCACGAGCCCCTGTTGAGATCTGACTTTAACCCCGCTTCCTGCCGTTTGCAGCTTGTAGGCTGAACAGCCCACTTCTGCAGTCTCTCAGCTTTCAGACTCCTCTGCTCTTTTGGAGCATTTTTTAACTTTATATTGCAGGTTGTTTTGGTAATAAATAGCTTTAAAAAGTTAAACCTGATTTTGGTGGATGTGTAGTAAAACTGTAAAATGTAACTACATGTAATTTAAGGCTTTAGAGCTCAGAGATTTGTGCAAATTCTGGAGGTTGAACAAACGTGAGGATGCACCTTACAGTTTCTTTGGAGGATTATAGTTATGATTTAGCTTTCCGGTGTCCAGCTGGACAATGTTTAAAGTCTGCAGGGTCAGCTGTTGTTCCCTGCAGTCCTTCCACATCATGCTCGTAGTATTGTTTTAAACCATACTTAACCTTTCATGATAAAGTAACGGGAGAAATAGTATTGTTGTCAGACTTCTGATCACAGAATCTTATCAGAGGGCTTTGAAAGGGGGGCGTGGAAGCACGATGCATTCACTTGACAAAAAAAATGTCCTGTTTTTCAGAATTAGCGAGATGTCTAAAGAAACTTGGTGGAGAGCAAGAACCTTCTAAGTTTTGATGCCATTAGACAACTATACCATTGTCTTTGGTGGAGAAGGTGCTATTGGGAAGCTGATGAACAAAATGATTGCTGCTCATATCCCTTTTCTGATTTGTGCAATCCAGTGTTATCGTGTAACAAAGTCTTCTCCAGGATTTTGGGTTCTGATGTGTCTTCAAACTTATGGGTCTGTCACACAAACTGGCTTTCGTTAATTGCACTTCTTCTTCTCAGCAGTTTCTTAAAGGGAGGTGTGGGAAGTCTGACACGTCCTCAAGTTTCTTCTTCTGTAGGACTGCAGGTGTTACCTTAATATGGAATTGACCTATGATAAGTGGACCTGTTCGACTCATTTCCAGTCCAGTAGTTTTGTTCCTGTGCCCCACTAGAGTAGCTTTGCATGATTCACAGTTCAAAGCAATCCTTAAAGCCTTGGTGCAGCCACTCATTTCATCCTCTGTCTGTAGCATGCTGTTTTAGCTCCTCCCCCTTTAAACTCACTTTCTTCTGATTGGCTGCCCCTCTCAAACTGAACAGCAAATATTAGGGATATCTGCTCTTTCTGAAATCATAAAGATCCAAGAATAGAAAAAAACTTTCTGAAACTGAGCATTTAGAGCAATCTTAAGCCTGAGTGCCTCAAAGGGATTAGTTGCATAAACTCTGACCTCATTATTTAAATTTTAATATGAAAATCCACCATTGTAACAGTATATATATGAAAAATATGGAGAAATATCAGTGAGTATGTGCACCTTTCCTGCTGTCAGGACTAGAAGTTTTAATTTTCTAGTAAAATATTCAGCTTTATTCCCCACCCTGTTGCATCCTGTAAATACTTGTACGTAGTTTAATGAAGAGTCAGTGCAGGAAAAAAAGCATAGAGGGGAACACATGTTGTCAGAGAACACATATAAAACAGGGATTTGGGGAAAACCTGTGCATTCATTTACAACAGTGTTTTAACTCCTCCTCTTTTGCACATTTGAGTGTCATTTTACTGTGAGATCATAAAACGCAGTGTTGATCCAGTTATTTTACACCATTTTTTATAAGACAGGCTTTATTGTGCATTATGTTGTAGCTCATTCCTCAGCTCCATAGACAACAGCTAGCCGGTGTGTAATTACAGCTTGTAGTGAGCAGCCAGACGGAGCGATACGTGGATGAGAATCTACAGAAGCGCTTGATTTATGAAGCCCTGCTGCGCTGTGTGTGGAGTCCAAATCTTCCCGTTCACCTTACTTCTGGGGTGTGTGGTGTCCAAACGTGGTGGTGAAGAGTGATGATGGGTGCCCAGAATTGGGCATTGGACTGAGCTGGACTGAAAAGACAGTCCAGCCTTCCTGTCCTGAATTTGTGCTCAAAATTGAATAGAATCCAGTTAAGAAGTAGCAATAATTCTTGGCCTAAACGACAGAAAATGCAGAAAATAAACAATTTCCTGCTAAAAAAGAAAGACTCCAAATTTCACAGATGCCAATTCACATAGGACTGAATACTTCATGGTGACCTCTGGCTTAGTTAAATATAATAAATAAAGTGAAGTGGAATTTTTATTTGGCAGATTTGAACAGGGGTAAGGACACAGAGAGGCTCTACACTACATTATAAAATTCATATACACTCACCAGCCACTTTCTACACCTGTTCAAATGCTTATTAACACAAATATCTAATCAGCCAATCACATGGCAGTAAGTCAGTGGACGTGGTCACAACAACCTGCTGAAGTTCAAACTGGCCATCACAATGGGGAAGACAGATGATTTAAATAACTTAAGTAACGTGGCATGGTTGTTGGTCTGAGTATTTTAGAAACTGCTGATCTACTGGGATTTTCCCACACAACCATCTCGAGGGTTTACAGAGGATGGTCTGAAAAAGAGAAAATATCCAGTGAGCAGCAGTTCTCTGGGTAAAAATGTCTTGTTGCTGCCAGAGGTCAGAGGAGAATGGCTCGACTGCTAACAGTAACTCAAATAACCGCTCATTACAATCAAGGTATGCAGATGAGCATCTCTAAATGCACAACATGTCTAACCTTAAAGCAGATGGGCTGCAGCAGCAGAAGACCACCCTGGATGCCACTCCTGTCAGCTAAGAACAGGAAACTGAGACAGCAGTTTACACAGGTTCACCAAAATTAGAAAACAGAAGATTGGAAAAACGCTGCCTGGTCTGATGAGTCTCAATTTCTGCTGTGACATTCAGATTTTAGGGTCATAATTTAGCTTGTATCAAATGTTCAGGCTGGTGGTGGTGTAATGGTGTGGGAGATATTTTCTTGGCAAACTTTGGATTCCTTAGTACCAGTCAGTAGTTTAAAATCCACAGCCTACCTGAGTATTGTTGCTGACCATGTCCATCCATGGTGCTGCAGCATTCAGGTGGTAGGGTCAGAATTTGGTATAAACAACATGAAAGCATGGATCCATCCTGCATTGTCTCAATGGTTCAGGCTATAATATCAGGGATACTTTCTGGGTACACTTTAGGCTCCTTAGTATCAACTGAGCATCATTTAAACACCACACCCTCCCTGAGTATTGTTGATGACCATGTCCATCCCTTTATGACCACAGTGTACCATCTTCTGATGGCTGCTTCCAGCAGGATAACACACCATGTCACAAAGCTTAAATCATCCCACACTTGGTTCTTGAACATAAACAATGAGTTCACTGTACTCAAATGGCCTCGTTGACCTGGCTGAATCTGTGCCACAAAGAATTAAGGCAGTTCAGACGGAAAAAGGGGGTTCAACCTGGTACTAGCAAGGTGTACCTAATAAAGTGTCCGGTGAGTGTAGTAGATAATGGTTATTGTCCTTCGGTTGGGGGTGAGGGGAGGAAGACAGGACAAAAGACACACTGTGGAGGAGAGCCAGAGATTAATAATAACTCATGATTAAATGCAGAGTGGTGTATAAACAC
>VUQS01074190.1:3030-16408 GCA_015108495.1 Heterochromis multidens | reverse complement strand
GGACAGAGGAGCCTCTTACAGAAGAAGTTACAGGTCTGTGAGAGCCAGAAATCTTGCTTGTTTGTAGGTGACCAAATACTTATTTTCCACCATAATTTGCAAATAAATTCTTTAAAAATCAGACAATGTGATTTTCTGATTTTTTTTTTTCTCATTTTGTCTCTCATAGTTGAGGTATACCTATGATGAAAATTACAGGCCTCTCTCATCTTTTTAAGTGGGAGAACTTGCACAATTGGTGGCTGACTAAATACTTTTTTGCCTCACTGTATGTTGTTATTGCAGAGTATCTTTAGTAAATACCTCTTGTTCCTATAAACAAAAACAGGCACAATTCAGCAAGTCATATTTTCAGAATTTTGGCATCAACTCTGCAGTATCTGCAGTTCTCATGACAACCCTAGTTTCCATAACGCAAGAAGCATAATACTGTTACACGACACAGTCTAAATAAAAACAAGTTGATGATGCATCTGCACTGTGTCATCAGCTATTCTGACGATCAAATTAAGTGACTGGAGTTATATTCAATTCAAGACCTCTCTAACTACACTGAAACTCAAAGCAAACAGTCAGAGCTATACAGCAATCCTCTATAGCTGTGTTGGAGAAATTAAGGTCATGTCCACTCGCCTTGAACTTGCTCAGTCTTAAGTTATGTTTAAATAATTCAAAAGGGTGATTGCAAGAGTTTTAACAATGTCAAAAAAGAGTGATTACATTACTGCCATTCTTGCTTTCCTACACTTTTCTCCCACCATGATCAAATACCTCTTTATATCCTGAGATCTGGGACTAAGCACTACTCTGTCAGGATGTTTCTTAAAATTGAAGCTTCTCGAAAAAGAGAAACATTTGGTGTCAATTGTGTTTTTTTGTTTGTTTAATTCAATTTAATTTATATAGTGTCAAATCACAACAACAGACGTCTCAAGGCGCTTTATATTGTAAGGTAAAGACCCTACAATAATAGAAAAAAACCCCAACAATCAGACGGTCCCCTATGAGCAAGCACTTGGCAACAGTGGGAAGGAAAAACTCCTTTTTGACAGGAAGAAACCTCTGGCAGAACCAGGCTCAGGGAGGGGCAGCCATCTGCCGTGACCGGTTGGGGGTGAGGGGAGGAAGACAAGACAAAAGACACACGGTTTGTGTTTTGTTTTGTTTTTGTTTTTTTTATTTCAGTTCTGTTGAGATTTAAACAGTCAATGCACTTAAGACTTTCACTGTGCCTAACCTAACCATCCATTCATCCATCCATCAGTCACGAGGGGCTGGAGATGGTGTACACCCTGGACAGGTCGCAGGCCTAACCTAAGCATTGCTGGTATTTTTTACACATTGCAAAGTACTTCTAGAGACTGTTGTTGAAGCTGAGAGAAAAGGTCAGATACATTTTTTTTAACTTTTTTAACTTTGCCACAGCCTAAATTATTTATCTCATCATTTTCTATTTATTTTATTTCTATTTCTATTTCTATTCATTTTAAATTGTGAGTTTCCGATCAGTGTGCATGCAGCAAACAAACCATCTCTTTTACTTCATTTCTATTCTTCCATGTGTTCCTTAAACACAATACCAAAATCCCACCAGTAAGGCTGCTGAACAATATTTTACTATCACAGCTTTTCTCTGTGGCGGGTGTATGAGCATGTGAGACAGGTCTGTATGGAATCAAAGCCCTTTTAGATAGCTTGTATGGATAGATGTGAGGGTTGATGTGTGTGTGTGTGTGTGTGTGTGTGTGTGTGTATGTGTGTGTGTGTGTGTGTGTGTGTGTGTGCATTTCTGTGAGAACACTAAGGGTCTTTCATGAGATTTGTAGGTTGGCTTGTGCTGTTGAGACAGAAACTTGGATGCTCACATTTACACACACAAAGCTCTGTGGGGTACTCATAAAAGACCACAACTGTTTTCAGAAGCCTTGTGAAAATGTGAGAATAGATAGATTTTCCCTTTTTGAAAGAATTATATGTTTTCAGCACACTGAGTCAAAGGTAATTACATTAATAAGGTGACATCTTTAATCTAAACTGTCTTTGAATCATAATGATTCATGTACCAGCTTTCGAGGCTATGAATTTCATTTGCAGAAGGAAGGATAGTGAAATATTAGACCTTGAGGCAATTTCGACCAAGACTAAATTTTTTAATGAAGAAAAATAGAATAAGTTATTAAATTTCACTGTGATACATGTTACATTTCTTGCCTTTTTTAAACGTTTTATGTGAAATTGAGACCCATTAAAAACAAAGTTAAATGCAAAAAGGTACAATGTTTCTGCTACAAAACAGTAGTAAGGGAATTAAACATGTTTTCTAAAGCATGTCCCAGTGAGCATGAATGTATTTGTCCTACATCAGAAGATAGCACTTTCCTAAGGTTCAAACTTTTGTAGTGTGGCTTGACATAGTACACAATATTTTGATTTTATAAGTATGCCTTTGTTTTCTGCAGAGTTGTTACATACCTTTTATTATACCTTTTAAGTTCAGACTTTATTATCCATTTTTACAGAGGACAGCATTATAGGGAATTTGAAAAGGTGCACTGTTGATACACCAGCAGATAATACTTTGCCTAATCGTCTCAGATATGTGCTGAGGAAAATCACAGTGTGCTAGAGGAACTCTTATCCCTGGGATGATTTTTTTTTTTTTTAATTAAATTTAAAAAATAAACGGCTTAGAAGAATTTCTCTGCGATGTGCAATATACTAACATACAAACTTAAGCTATAACACACTAATGAATTTCTGCCATGCTTACATGTGATAGAAGTGTCATAGCTTAAATAGGGCTGCCCCTAATTAAATTTTTTCAGCACAGTATATTCTCTCTTCATTGCCATATAGATGTATTGACTTGACTTATTCAAAACACAATACCTCCTAGTAGACATTCCTTCTTAACATCATTTTCTACCACTTAGCATTCTAAGCAGAGATGTCCAGACCTCCCTAGCAGCCAAAACCTCCAGCTCTTCCATGTAGATACTCAAGCTGAGACATAACCTTACAGCCCTGCTCTCCTGCTGGTCGGACATGCCTGAAACACCTCACCAGAACTGGCTAATTTCAATATGGAGGTGCAGTACTTCTGGTCTGAGCCTTTTCCCAAAATGATTCTGTCTAATTCTTGAAGAACTGTGGTTAAGTTCTCCAAGATAACTGGAACAACCTACTGTAACTACCAAATCCTTTGAAAACCTGTATACAGTGATACCCAAAAGAATAGCTCATATAATTTTGATGTAAAGTTTTTTGGGTTTTTTTTCTGCGATTTGTATAAACTAAAAAGATAAATAAAACTATCCATGGCAGCTTTTCTGAAAGCATCCTCATTTTACTCTGAGGGCCTAAAAACTTACAAAATAAAGTATATGACCAACTTGAGCAGTTACCGAAAGTTAACTTAAAAGTTACTTAAAAGTTTTAGAGCATTTGCCAATAAACAGAGACAAAAAGTGCTCATTCAAGCTCAACAGTGAAACACAAAGGAAGCAATGTCCTGTTCTGAGTATGGTGGCTCCTTATTGATCATAGAACAGAGGGTTTTTGTTTCACCATATTTCTAGTGAAGCAGAAATTTCTGTAAAAATGTCATTTTTCATGTTTATTCAGAAAATCTGTTTAAATTTAAAATTTTAAACCACCTTGGGCAATTAAGTATAAAAAATTTTGCCATATTTTTAGGTTTTTGTTTTTCAGCATTTCCACTCGAAGGCATATTGAACATACACTAAAATAGGCAAATCACATGACACATGTACACAACTCCAAAGAACTGTTCCATTTGTTTTTATGTTCTGTGATACACAATAGGCATGTATACTATATGTGTGTGTTAATCTGCTGTGTGTGTTCTCTTTTCTCTTCACTTTTCTCTTACTGCTTGTGACATGTAGTGTTTATGTGCTGCTGTCTTATACTGCATGGTATGTATCTGTGCCTATGTTTGTCTTACACTCCCTTCTTGCATTTAATGTTTCCCACAGTGCTAAGTTAACAAGTCTGTTAATTTGGCTGCAATAACCACCTCCTTCATCAAAAGAAACAATTATTAAATCTCATGTAGATTACAGTGGCACACACACACACACACACACACACTAAATAAGGGGTAGAGAAAGATCTGAAAAAAAAACAAGACAGCGAGAAAGGTGCTATAAAACACGTAAAGATAAATAGAAGAACCGGGGTTATGAAGAGTCCTAGATAGAAGAGGAGTAAAAGAATGAAGGCTAAATAATAGGAAATGAAAGGTGTACATTGAGGAAGGTCCAAAAAAAAAAAAAAATAGGGTGCAATAGAAATTGAGAGATGGTAGTGATCAAGAGTTCAAGCTAATGAGTGAGATGAAAATGGAGAAAGAGACAGCTGAGAAAGAGAGTGAGTGGGAGGATCATGGTTGAGTTGGAGCCTGAAGAGCGGGTTTAAAATGCCAGGAGACAGTGTGCGGTAAATAAAAAGCTCTTTATGGCCGGCTGGGCGATTTAGTGGATTATCCCTTTACAAAGGTCAATGCTGGTTTGGAGCACGACCAAAACAACAACAGAATGAAACAAGAACAAAAAAAAAATCTAAAACAAAACCTTCTGACTCTGACTGAAGCTGTAAATGGCACCAGCAGTAAGCAAATATGACAACAATCACAGCAGCTTAACAGACAGCTTAACATCATGAACAGAAAAATACACTGAAAGCAAAGAAAATGGGCTGCTTAAAATTAGAAATAAAAAGCTTAAAACATTAAAGTCCCCAAAAAACAAGCTTCTGCTCCAGTTAAAAATGGACATTAATTCAGTAATAAAAAAATATACACAGAGCTTATGACAGTTTGTGGTTGATTTATTAGAATACATGAAGAATATATGCTTGGTAGAAATAAACCAGAATGCATCAGAAAGAGTTAAAATTTTGGAAAAGCATTGCTTTCAAAATTTGGTAATAATTTTATAGAAAGAAGCTTGTTTAAAACCTTATTTAAAAAGTCTCATGTTATACAGCAAAGCAGCTTGTAATTTTAATGATTGTAGCGATTACGTAGGTATTTAATTAGTATTTGTTTATTTATTTATTTTATTTTTATTTATTTATTTATTTGCTTCATGGTCACAGCAGGTCTAGCACGATAAGATCCAGATCAAAGTGTCCACTGAAACATATAAATGGTGAGTTTCATTCTAAATGACTTAAATGCATTTCTTTCTTCTGCAAAACAATTGCTGAAGAAAGTGCACCAAAGCTCTACTCGTCGGCATAAATGCCAGAGTGTACCTTTAAGTAGGTTTCGGAAGCAAATTCCCCAGATAAAGAATAAAGAAAAAAACTCAGTTCTTTGAAATGTCAGTCTTGTTTGAACCGAGTGAAATGCTAATGGAAGGTGGTTTGCATTGGGTTTTTTTTTGCATTTTACATGGTTGTACAGTACTCATTTTTTTAGTCTATCACACTGTCAGTCCACAGTTTGCTATTGAAATTGTCTGCGTTTGAATTACGGGAAATGTTCCGTCAACTTCTCAGACTGACTGGCATTTTAGGTAAAATTGGATTATTGGATTATCAAGGTAACTTCACTGTTAAACTTGGGTTTTCTGTACTTCTAAGGTGTTTCACTCCTTATTAGAGTGTACCGCCATGGTAATGCAGCAAACCTTATTTTGCTCCAAATTAGAGATCAATGGGTATGAACTCACCAGCTACTGACCAATCAAATCTTCAGAAAACAGCGTCACCATTCCTGGAAGATCCCTCGGACCTCTGTCTGCGAATAGCAGGAGGGTCTAAAGTTTTTCAGTAATGTTTAATGTCTTTGTGTTTCCCTGATGAGCATGCTGTCACAAACCGGGCCACACAACCATGACAAAAAGGGAGATATACACACAAATGCCAATTTTAAAAAAAGTTTATTTAAAATTAAAGAAACAAAGAACTTAAACTAACCATGGCGTGTGTAGTCAATAAGATCAGTGGTGTAACTGAGTGCATGAGTGAAGAGATGGTGTATGCAATATTGTTTAGTGCAAGAAACCAAACCAACAACCAACCAGAATCCAAAAAGGTGTTTCAGGGAAGATCTTGTGTAGAGCACTGGCACACTGGGCCCAGGTGTTGTCAGTGTTGGTGATTAGAAACAAGCCACACCTCTTCTGAAATTCTGAAAGAAAGGGGAAATCTGACAAACGTTCTAAACACCTAAATATAGCTAAAAAAAATTGCTGTAAAGTATCAATTATGTCAGTTTTAATTTAAAGATCAGTAGTAGTTCTTTTAAACTATATATGACCATTTAGAAGTTGATCATCCATTTCTCATTATCTCTTTCTCTTCTTCCTCTTCTTCATCTGCCTCCTCCACCACTGCTCTCTCGTCCCTCATCTCCACCTCATCCTCTTCCTGCTCACCTGAAACCTCATCTCCTGAACTGAAGTCAGGGCTCTAACACACAAAAAAAAAACATGCTTATTTATTCCCGAAATTGTCGCAGTTACTAATTTTCAGCAGATTAGACATGCGACCCTACTGTCTCCAGACAGCTGACAAGAACCAGCTCTTTTTTCATGAGGTCAATAAGATATTGGGAGATACCCTTGTCCTGTCTTCCTCCCCTCACCCCCAACTGGTCACGGCAGATGGCTGCCCCTCCCTGAGCCTGGTTCTGCTGGAGGTTTCTTCCTGTTAAAAGGGAGTTTTTCCTTCCCACTGTTGCCAAGTGGTTACTCATAGGGGATCGTCTGATTGTTGGGGTCTTTGCCTTACAATATAAAGCACTTTGAGGCGACTGTTGTTGTGATTTGGCGCTATATAAATAAAATGGAATTGAATTTAATTGAATACAGATGGTCAGATTATCTTGGGGGGAGATTTTAATCAAACATTAGCTTATCATTTGGATTGCAGTAAAATTAGAATAGGCACATCCCTCAGACACGGAGCAGCAATAGATATTTTACAGGAAGAACTGGGGCTGATAGATATCTGGAGACTCAGAAACCCAAAAGAATGGGAATACACATTTTATTCTCACTGTCATAGATCCTATTCACAAACAGATTTTTTTCTGGTTGGTAGCTCAGTTCTTGACTTGGTAATAGAATCCAATATAGTAGTGACAGCGATAACAGACCACGCACTGGTCGAATTACATAAAGATTTACATTCTAATAAAGGAAGAGTTGGTGGAGGTGGAGACTAAATAGAAGTCTATTACAAGATGAACAATTTGCTACAAAACTTGGTAGGGATATTAAGGTATTTTTAGATATGAACAGAGGAACAACAGAAAGACTAGCTACTGTTTGGGGTGCACTCAAGGCGTTTATCAGGGGGAAATGTATAGCTTACAGTTCATGGAAGAAAAAGGATAAGACAAAAAACTATTGGAAAAGGAAATAGGTAAATCGTAGAAACTTTTAGCGGACCAATACAATGAAGTTACATGAAATTTATTATAAAAAAGCAGAGTGTTCACTATCAAGGCTAAAAACAATTTTTTATGAAAATAATGAAAAAAAGTGGAGGATTATTGGCAAGACATCTAAAGAGCCAAGATTCAAATAACACTAGTATAGCAATTATAAAAGATGATGAACTATTTACATCGGTTAACAAAATTAATGAAAAAAATTTTATGAAGATTTGTATACATCCTCATGTTCGGCTAGGATTGCAAAATATTGTCCAAGACATTAGCACGAAGACTAGATCAGGTTCTACCTAAGATTATTCACAAAGATCAAGTGGGATTTATAAAACATAGGTCTTCAGGTGATAATATGAGGAGACTGTTGCATTTAATTTGGATGAACAGAAATTACCCCCACCCTGTTGCAGCTATATCACTTGATGCTCAAAAAGCGTTTGATGGGGTGGAATGGAATTTATTTGCAACCCTCTCAAAATTTGGGTTTGGTGATGGTTTCTGCAGATAATAGTCCTATATTCTAAGAGTTTGAAAGAAGGCAACTGGACTTCTTTAAGTTGTTTGAAGAGTTGAGTGTTACTTACAACTACTTAAAATGCATCATAAAGCATCAAAATGGTATGAGATGTGTCCTTGGACAAATAGTAATGGTTGTAGTAATCTTAGACTGATATGAGAGAATGATTTGTCTTGTACACTGGATGAAAAAACATGGAAGGGGATTCTTTCCAGCACTGAAGAATACACAAGAGAAGCCAGAGCCAAATTTATTCAATACAAAATAATTCATAAATATTATTTTACCCCATCAAGACTTAACAGAATGGGTTTACTTAACAATGATCTATGCTGGAAGTGTGGGGAAAAAAGTGGCACATTTATCCATGCATTATAGGAATTTTCTAAGACCCTCCCCTTGTGGGAAAATGTTTTAGATTGTATGGGCAAATGGTTGAATTGTGAACTTCCCAGGTCACCAACACTATGTCTCCTTGGAGACAGGACAATGGTACCCCAATTAAAGAAATATAATTTTAGAATATTAAAAACTGGCCTAATGACTTGTGCTCGGATAATTCTGAGGTGTTGGAAGGAGCCTCAAGCTCCCACGCAGAATATGTGGAGAACTCAGATGATGGAAACTGTTGCTTGTGAGAAAACGTTGGGGAGATTGAACAGTCAAAATGACATGACGAACAAACAATGAGACAGTTTTGGTAGACATATATCAAGAGGAAACAGCTGGACCATGCAAAGATATTATTGAAATGATTTGTTGTGTATTGTATTAAGGCCTTACACTTTTCCTCGAATATCAGGACCCTCACTTATCTGCCTGTTTGTCTTGTTTTGTTTTATCTGTTTTCAGAACCCTTTTTTTTTTGCATATCCATTCTGTCTGTTTTGTTTGGTTGCTGTTTGCAATAATAAAAATACAATAAAAAACATATTATAAAAAAAAAGAACCAGCTAAAAATAACAGCAGCTGGTTGTAAGACAACATTATGCCAGCTAACGTTAGGCTTGAGTGTCCTAAAAATCACACTTTCCCTCTGATAAACAGTTTGATTACAAACAGATATTTTTAAAGAGTTTATTCGCTAAGTGTCCGAGTCTTACGTTAAATCAACTTCAAAGAAAGTTTCAGTAACAGTGGCAAAAACAACACAATTACCGACAGAAAAGTTCAGGATATCCTCAACAACTCACTCAGTATTGCTATCATCAGACAAAAGTTAGCTTCACTGACTCACTGACCCATATCGGACTCCTTTCACAAACTTTTACAGCCTCCTTTAGAGTAAATAGTTGTGAACGCTTCACACCAAGCATTATGAGGTAAACAGCGGACTGACAGCCTACAGACTGCCAGCTACAGCATTTTAGGTGACTCAAGGGTAAAAAGGTAAAATATCGCAAAATATTTAATTGTCACATATCTGTTTTTATTCCTGATTTATTGCTAAGTGTTTTATATTATTAAAATATGTTAAAATATAGTGTGTACAAAAATGTTTTTAACAGAACAGTAGTAGAAACACGCCGGCCGGCCGCAGCCGTTATGTGAAAACGCAAGGCAGCTGGCCGCGGCCGTTATGGGGTACAGAGGGATAAGAAGGGGGTCAGAGGGTATGCTCCAATTACAGGGGGATCATACTACTGTACTGGAGAGGAGAGTATGTCTGTGAGTTGAATCTTGGATTGAGGAAGAATAATATGGTTTTTATCCTGGTCGTGGAACGCTGGACCAGCTCTTTATCCTCTCAAGGATATTCAAGTGTGTGTGGGAGTTTGCCCAACCAGTTTACATGTATTTTGTGGACTGGGAGAAGTATTTTGACTGCATCCCTTGGGGGATCCTGTGGAAGGTGCTTCAGGAGCATGTTGGTATTGTCATTTGGTCCCCATACAACCGTAGTGACAGCTTAGTCCACATCACCAGCAATAAGTTGGACTCGTTCCCAGTAGATGTTGAACTTTGCCAGGGCTGCCCTTTGTCACTGATTCTGTTCATAATTTTTATGGAAAGAATTTCTAGGAGCCAAGAGGCAGAAGGCTTCCACTTTGGTGGCCTCAGGATCTTGTCTCTGTATTTTGCGAATGATGTGGTTCTGTTGGCTTCATCGGGTGGTGGCCTCCAGTTCGCATTGAAATGATTTGCAGCCAATTGTGAAGCAGCGAGAATGAGAATTAGCACCTCCAAGTATGAGACCATGGGATTAGTTGCTGCCCTAAGTGGAGAAGATTAAGTATCTTGGGTCTTGTTCACGAACAAAGGGAGAGTGGAGCGGGAGATTGACAGATGGATTGAGGCCATGTCTGCAGTGATGCAGATGCTGTATCGGTCCGTCGTGGTGAGGAGAGCTGAGCGTAAAAGTGAAGCTATCAATTTACCTGTTAATCTACCCTCACCTATGGTCATGAGCTCTGGGTAGTGACCGAAAGAATGAGATTACAGATACAAGTGGTGGAAATGAGCTTTCTCCAAAGGGTGGCTGGCCTCTCCCTTAGAGATATGGTGAAGAGTTCAGTCATTCGGGAGGGAGGGAGCCGCTACTCCTCCACATCAAAAGGAGCCAGTTGACGTTGTTCAGGCATCTGACTAGGATGCCTCCTGGGTGAAGTGTTAGGGAGGAGGCCCCGGGATACACCCAGGACATGCTGAAGAGATTATGTCTCTCGGCTGGCCTGGGAACGATTCTGTGTTACCCTGGATGAGCTGGAGGAGGTGGCTGGGGAGAGAGAGGTCTGGGTTTCTCTGCTTAGGCTGCTGCCCCCGTGATCCGGACGGATGGATGAATGGATTCTTTACTCACTCTCAGACCTTTAAACACCACTCAAACTCTCCTTTAAATATTAATCTAATTAAGTACTCAATTATAATCCATTGGATTCTCCGTGTCCTAATGATAGAACTGTGGTATTGATAAGTCTGTTAACTTACACAGTTGGCTTTCTTTCCTGGCTTCAGGTAGGCTAAAATTTGTTAATATAGTAAGACCTTTCCAGTCTTACTGACCAACGTGCACACACATTCATCCAGCACCACCCCTTTCATGTTAACATGCAGGAGAAACCCTGGGTTTACTTAGCGATTTGATAACCAGCTTTGTGTGACTGCGTAGCCTGATTGCCAGTATTAGGGTAAGTGAACCCAGATAACAGAAAGATAACCTGGGTATGCTGAACTCACGGTCTCTGTTCTGTAAAAAATAAATAAATAAAATTGTTTCAGTCAAGACAACTGCAGTCTGGGTGCTATGTCAACTCTCTAATTGAACTTTGGTAAGATTTTGGATGTTGCTTTGGAAGCTTTGAGGGACAGCAGGGCTTGAAAGAACAAATTATCAGAGATAAGGTTGTGTAGAGGAGAAGAAAGGGAAAAGGAGGGTAAGAATAGGAGTAGAGGAGAATCAGTGGACACATTTTAATCAGAGCTAAATGAGAGGGAATGAGTGGGCAATAAGGGAGGAAACAAAATGGGATTAAAGGAGAGAAAGTGACAGCATGAAAAGAGAGAGAGAGGCGGGTCATTAGGAAGTCTCTAGTGGAATAAAATGAGGCATTATCATTTTAATGCATGAGTTAATATCACTGCTTGTGGTATATGTGGGATAGACATATACACATAGCCTACACATCTCCTTACCCACTCACTTATTGCCTTAATTTTTGTGTTTTATTGCTGCCTCCTTTTTAATGCCAATAATTTTTTTTTATGTCATTGCTTTTTATAAGGCTTTGTTTAACAAGGATAATCTCACTGACATCACACATGCTTTCTTCTAAAGGAGATGTTGCCAACAGCCACATTTAGCAGAAAAACTTGAGAATCAACATTTCATAAAACAGATGATGCAAAGTGATAAAAGAAGACAAACACTGACCTGATTCAGCTAATTGCAATTCATTATACAACGTTTACCTAGAAATAATGCTTACATAAAAAGTAAGTGCAACATGAAGCTGAACAACTTACATTTACTACTACGTAAATGAGGAAATACTATTATGTAGGATACATACTGTATATTGTATGTATTTGGGAAGTCACAATTAACAACATCAACAATTAGGATATTTAATGTATTTGTATTTACTGACAATGTTTTGGTTTTCTGTCAAAACATAAATTTTTTGCTTTACAAAGTGGTGGCCACAACCTTATTAAAGTCTTCATGGTTCTGTTTAGGTAATTGAAGTACTTGGATAATAAACAAAAAAGACTCTTAAAAACACACACACAATCTTTCTCTAACATTAACAAAAATGATTTTGATGCCTAAACCAAGGGAACCCCAACTGATGCTTTGTACACCCACCATCTACCCCAACCACCTCTTCGGCAGGCAGCAGCATTTGATGAAAGTAGTGCTTCGTTGATGCAATACTCATTACTTTTGAACATATTCCAGCCAGGATTATGTCTGTTAGCACAATATAATTGGGACAACAGTTTAAGAATATATAAACATAATATATAAACATAAACATAATTTCTGGGAAGCATTAAAGGTATCTTGTTGTCAAATTTTCCAGCAGGCTATGAAAAATAAACCTACCGATACTAAATCGAAATACATTGTTCCCAACAGTTCCAAATAACAATACATATATTATTTATACTTGACCTCCAGTGACTGTCCTTCTGATACAATAAACTTAATGTGAACTTGAATAAATAATGAGGCCTCCATCTATTTTATGCTGTATTGCTGTTACTGCTGGCTAATGAAAAAAATATATTAGCCACTTTTTCTTTTTATGGGCCCATCATTTAAAAAGGGGGTAAATTAAACCCTTCTTCAAGGTTAGAAAGTTACATAAAAATTTGTAAAAATGTGTTCCAGGCTCCCAGGTAATAGGCTAAAAATAAAAATATGGTCAAGTTTGTTTGGTTGGTTGTTTGTGTATTTGTTTACAAGTATACAACTACACCAGAGGCACACAGGAACTTTGAGTTAACTATTTACATGTCTCAGTTTAGTATGACTATGCTAACAGTTTCTATTTTGCACTAAACACAAAAAGCTGATGGGATAGCCAGTGATTATATGGGTATTTTTCTCCCCCCCCGAAGGGATGGAGTATGTAACCGGTTCCATTTGTTTGCCTGTCTGTTTGTTAGCAGTCTAGCGTCCATAGTTTTCAAGATATCATTTTCAAATTTTGCGTGATGGTAGATACCAATAACAGCTCAAGGTGATTTAATTTTGGTGAAAATTGGGTCAAGGTCAAGGTTAAGGTCAAGGTGAAAATCACACCAAATGTGAAAATCAGTAAAAACTTTATACTACCCACAGTTTTATTGGATTGTCTTCAAACTTCACAACAATATACTAGGCCTTGGGGGACATGAGAACCTAGGTTGGCTAAGCATTTGACCTTGACCTTCATTGTTAGTGCCCAAGGTCAAAGTTGACCTTGAAAAAAAATTCAAGGTCAAATTTC
>VUQS01074189.1:0-16271 GCA_015108495.1 Heterochromis multidens | reverse complement strand
TAATTCAGTGGAGAAAACATGCCAAAGCACCTCAGTTTGTTTTTTTTTAGCCATTCAGAGGTGGACTTGCTGGTGTGTTTCAGATCATTGTCCTGCTGTATAACACAAGTGCTCTTGAGCTTCAGGATATGAACTGATGGCCGGACATTCTCCTTCAGGATTTTCTGGTAGAGAGCAGAATTCATGGTTCCATCAATTACAGCAAGTCATCCTGAAGCAGCAAAGCAGCCCCAGACCATCACACTACCACCACCATGTTTGACTGTTGCTATGATGTTCTTTTTATGAAATGCTGTGTTAGTTTGATACCAGATGTAACGGGACTCAAACCTTCTAAAAGGTTCAGCTTTCAAGCCACCCCTAGGACTACTGAACTTCCACTGAAGTCTTATGTTCCTGCTGGATCATCTCATATTCCAGAGATAAGGAAAATGATTCACATTTCTGAACTGTGGTAAAAAAAGACTACACCATAATCTCTGTTACTTCAACGAGCAGAGGACTTAACCCAAGAACTGATTCACACTGGATTGTGAATTTGAATGGTTTTCTCTGTAAATCTGTGGACAACTGATTTTGTGCTTCCAGCATTGTAATTCCATTCATTCTGTTGGTGCCTAATTAAACTGAGATATTAGAACGGACTAAAAGAAAACTAGGCTAACCATAAAGGAACTAATACAGGTTAACTTGCAGGTAACCCCCAACCGATTATGGCAGATGGCTGCCTCTCCCTGAGCCTGGTTCTGCCAGAGGTTTCTTCCTGTTAAAAGGGAGTTTTTCCTTACCAGTGTCACCAAGTGCTTGCTCATAGGGGGGGTCATCTGATTGTTGGGGTTTTCTCTATTATTGTAGGGTCTTTACCTAACAGTATGAAGCGCTTTGAGGCAACTTGTTGTGATTTGGCACTATATAAATAAAATTTAATTTAATTTAATTTAATTAACACAGAGAAGGATTAAAATCAAACCTGAGCTGGACAGGGGGAGATTTATTTTGTTTATTTTTTGTTTTCTTCTCTTATTTATTTTTATCCTGGGATTTGGATGCATAAATTAATGGGCATTGGAAATTGTATGTATATTTCTGTGTCTTCTATTTCCTATAAACAACCTGATAAGTTTGGTAGCACAGTGGTGCAGTGGTTAGCACTCTTGCCTCACAACGAGCTGGTCCTGGGTTTAACTCCACCCTATGGCTGGGGCCTTTCTGTTTGGAGTTTGCATGTTCTCTCCAGGTACGCCAGCTTCCTCCCGTGGTCCAAAGGTTAGGTTAATTGGTGATTCTAGATTAGCCATAGGTGTGAATGGTTGTCTATGTGTTCTGTGGTAGCTGGGATGGGCTCCACCCCAGACCGTGAGTTGGAGAAGTGGATAGATGCCTTTTATTTTAGGGCTTCAGTTATAAACCTAGACTCTGGTCCTAGCTATCTGTAAATATCTACAGTGCTACACTAAGTGTTTGAAAGTGATAAAAAATGGGTTTAAGGCTACATTGGCCCCTTCTAATGTAGCACACCAGTATGTGACTGCACTATAGTCAAGTGGCACTGTGCTTAATTTAGGCAATATTTTTTGAAAAGAAGAAATAATTTGTGGAATGAAACACTGAATATCTTTCAGATAAACAATATTAATGGAATGGAATATTTATTTATATTGCAGTTTGCAGACATGTGATAAGTGCAATAAAAACAATCCATCCATCCATCCATCCATTTTCTTCTGCTTATCCAGGGCCAGGTCATGGGGGCCTCACCGAACTCCTCCCACACCTGAGTTTTTGCTTCACCCACTGCCCGAACCGCGTTCCGCTTGGCCTGCCGGTACCATCAGCTGCTTCTGAAGTCCCACAGGCTAACCAAGCCCGATAGGACTCCTTCTTCAGTTTGATGGCTCCCTTCACCTCCGGTGTCCACCATCTGGTTCAGAGATTACCACCACAACAGGCACCAATCACCTTGCAGCCGCAGCTCAGTCCAGTAGCCTCAGCAATGCAGGTGCTGAACATGGTCCATTCGGACTCAATGTCCCCAGCCCCCTCGGAATGTTGTCGAGCTCTGCAGGAGATAGGAGTTGAAGATCTCTGCCAGGCATTCCCAGCGCACCCTCACTATACGTTTAGGCGTGCCAGGTCTGTCCAGCATCCTCCCCCGCCACCTGATCCAACTCACCACCAGGTGGTGATCAGTTAGTTAGCAGCTCAGCCCTTCTCTTCACCCGAAGAGCATACGGCCACAGATCTGATGATACAATTACAAAATTGATCGACCTGCGACCTAGGGTGTCCTGGTGCCATGTGCACCCTTATGTCCGAACATGGTGTTTGTTATGGACAAACTGTAGTTTGCACAGAACTCCAGTAACAAAACACCGCTCGGGTTCAGATCAGGCAGGCCGTTCCTCCCAATCACACCCCTCCAGGTCTCACTGTCATTGCCCACATGAGCGTTGAAGTCTCCCAGGAGGACGACAGAGTCTCCAGGTGGAGCACCTTCAAGCACCCCACCCACAGACTCCAAGAAGGCTGGGTACTCTAAAACTTTGTTTGGCGCATAAGCGCAGACGACAGTCAGGACCCGTTCCCTGACCTGAAGGTGCAGAGAAGCAACCCTCTCATCCACTGGAAAAAACTGGTTCAATTCCTGGCTGCTCCAGTCTACATGTCAAATATCATGGGCAAGATACTAACCCCAAGTTGCCCTCCAATGAAAGCACTTAAGCATAGAAAAAGGGCTTGTATGAATGGGTGGATGAGGCATGTTGTATAAAGCACATTGAGTGCTCCTGGAGAGTAGAAAAGCGCTATATAAGAATCAGTCCATTTACTATTTACCATCTAGCCAGTACCTCTCAACCTCACGCACTAGCTCGGGCTCCTTCCCCACCAGAGAGGTGATGTTCCATGTCCTATTCGCCAGTAATCGGGGATCGGCCCTTGGCTGCCGCCCAACAGACACTCCACCCCACGACGCCTCCTGCGGGTGGTGGGCCTACAGGAGGGCGAGCCCAGATCTCCTCTTCGGGCTGCACCCGGCCAGGCCCCATGGGCTAAGGCACTCTCCCGTGAGCACCCTCCCCAGGCCTGGCTCCAGGGCGGGGTCCTGGTAACCCTATCCCAGGCAGGGTAAACTGTTCCCTTGCTCTTGCACTCATAAGGGTCTTCTGAATCGCTCTTTGTCTGGTTCCTCATCCAGGATCAATTTGCCATGAGAGACCCTACCAGGGGGAAAAGCCCCCTGGCATCCCCGGGACACACAAACCCCTCCACCACGATAAGGTAACAATTCACTAAAATAACTTTGGCAGCTTTGACAGCTGATCAACGCAGGTTTCAGGGTTTAAAAAGATAAAGGCATTAACAGCTTGCATATAAAAATGAGTTGCATGTGTTGTTGGACAGAAAAGAAGTACTGCATATTTGTGAACACAAAAATAAAATTGAAATACAAGTCTAAGTCAATTCTCTATAATCTGAGGCCTTAGAAGTCCATACTGACAGCAGTGTTACACACCTGTTGTCTGTTTTTACTCGTTATACTTCATGATGGAAGGATGGTTCAGGCTGGTTTTAGCCTTTCAGCTACAGTGCAGTCCAACACACATTAAACTGCATCTCTCTATTGGACCTCAGGGTGAAACATATTTGCACTGTAAGGCCAACATGCATGTGTGACTGCACTGCAGGAAGCACTGTTAAATGGAAAATGTAGATTGTAGCAAATGCCACTGTTGTGTAGGCCCCAAGGACTGAATGATTTCTATTCCATATGGGTCCATTTTTGTATGGGGGGGGGGGCATATTTTGGCTTTTATTCTTGTATTTGAATGGATTCACAGAGAGATTGGAAACCTTGAAAGAGGGGTTCTCCCCCTCAAAAAAAAAAAAAGAAAGCCTTTCACCGCCTCGCAGGGTTTGGTGTTCTGAAGAAAATGGCTGCATCTATTTTAACCAGGCCTGACTGAATTCCAGGGACGGCCCCAGTGGCCCATCCTTTTCCTGCAGCTTTCATCTGCATTTTCCCTCTCCGGTTTTATCTGCATGCTTTCTGAGTGAAATTAGCCCAATGTGACGACTGATGTGCCACTGGGACCCCGCTGATAGCTGCCAACCACCTCACCTAGAAGCAAACTGCCGAGACGGGAAGCAGCAGGCTTCCTTCCCAGCAGATAAAAACACAAACATGAATTGTTATTATTATTATTATCCTATCTCCCCTCTCTCAAATCGGCTCCGAATATTCAGCCACCTTGCCCCCCCGTGGGTTGTCAATAGAGAAGCCAAAAGCCTGCAAATCTGTCTGTTTATATACATCACATCAAGAGCAAATATTAATGCTCAATTTCCTAGCAGTGGGCCATCCTATAATGCATTTATCCTCTGCAAATAGCAATGTCACGCTAACTCTGGGGAGAGGCGTCAGCTGAAATGTTATGAATAACTTGATCAAATTACACAGTGAGAGTAAGAGGGGAATAATAAGGCCGGTGCTGTGGTGCTTGGCAGCCCTTAAGGGCCCAGCCAGGTTAAGGCACCCAGCCAGACACCATGCTTGGAACTAAATGAAGCTGTTAGGAAATGCTACAGGTCGTTCAGAGGCACACGCTGCGCGCTCTCAGGACCCGCCATCTGCCGACACATAAAATGCCAAGACCGAAAAAGCACCAAATTACTTTAATACTCTTTAAGAGAAGTTGGACTCTTTGGTTCATTTCACCTTTTCATTGGGAATTAAACTTTAAGAGTGCGAAAATAATTCCACTAAGTTCTTACACTAAGCTCATTCAAACTGTGTTTTGCTTATAGATCCTTTACATGAGTGATGGAGCTTCACTGGGCAGAGTGATGTTTGCGCAGAGTTACTGTAGACACCGGAAAGGTTTTCAGTGATGTAGAAGATGCCTTGAGTCCAGCTTTTAAGAAGAATAACATTTTCATCTTTATAGATTTTGGATTTTCCTTCTGAAGATCAGGAGTAGGTATAGATTTTTAACAAAAGCATGATGTCAGATACAAACTTTTATTCCAATCACCACATTTCTAAATATCTAAAAAGAATAAAAAATAATATGTGAAACATGCTGTCCTCTTATCTACTGCTTCTGCTCAGGTTAAGTTCTCTCCATTGTTTGCCTGTGCATCCTCATTCCCAGAGAACGTAAATCTCAAATGTGACAGCATACATTATAGAGTAACCTCAGCATATTGAAAAATGGAGCCAAAAACTTCCTCTACTGGCCACTAAAGGACTTAAGGCTGGCTCTGAAAACAAAGCAATCCCCATAGACACATTACAATAATGTACATGTACAAGTACTAAAAACCATAAAGTTGGGTACAAATAACAAAATACTACTTTGTTCCCTGCATTTTCCTCTGCTTATCCAATTGAGGGCTACAGTAGGGCTGAAGCCTATCCCAGCTCTCACAAAACCAACAGACGGACAGACAACCATTCACACCTACAGCCAATTTAGAATCACCAGTTAACCTAACATTCATGATTTTGGACAATGGGAGGAAGCCAGAGAAACTGGAGAGAACCCACGACCCCAGCAGGTGGATTCAAACCCAGGCCCTCATGCTCAGTGCGGACCACCGCACCAGCTGGCAGTTTGTTCTCGATAACTAATTTCCCCCTCTATGACAACTATACCTGAGTGAAATACTTTACAACTCTAATACATTTAAATTGGTTATAAAGTTATGCAGTATTCGTGGAGTGATCAGTGTAACGGGTAGGTGTCAACACTGACAGCTGTAGCCGCCAGCTGTCTGCTAGGCCCCACCTCTGCTAATTCAAGTGATCAAACTGGACCTCTCAACAGTGCTTGTGGTGCCTTTTTAAGTTTTATGATAACATTGAATGATAACATAAAATAAGCTTTTTGGTATCAAAACCCATATATTTTAAGCCTAAAGTATCATAAATAGCAGTTCTACCATTTGTAACAAACCAAAAAGTTTGAAATCAGTGGAAAAAATGGTGTGTATAGACCTCAGCCTTCACAAGGTCTCTAAATGTATTAAGAGGCCCAGTTCCCCCTGAGCAATACAGTGACCATGATGATGCACTGTTCCAATGAACAGCAGCAACCAATTATGCATACATAGCAATGGTTGATGATGGCCTAAATTCCAATCCACCCCCTAATGGGTGAAGTCACAGTAGCTGTCTCCATCTTTTATATACAGTCTATGGGGAAAAGCTCTTTTGCTAGTTGACAGCGTTCTTATGCACAAAACCAAGTCCATAATTTCCACTTTGACATGAAGAACTTGGATAACCTGCACAAACCTGTGACCACAACGCCATCCAGCTTTTAGATGAAGTGGAATACAGTGTTAGCAAGAGAGTGCAGGCTGTAATTGAAGCAGATTAACACCAGTGGTTTCACAAAGACACGCAATAAATAAGAAAAGGAGGACATGCACAGACGAGACTGGATAACGTGATTTTTTTTTTTTTTATCTAAAATGAAAAATGGTGTGGGAGGGGCAGCTGTGCACTAACTCATTATGTTTCAGCAAAATAGTTCCCTGAAACTTATTTTGTCCTCATACTAATTCAATTATAAATCCAATATCTTTTCTCCCTAAGCCAAATGTCAAGCTGTGCCTGAGTTATTCCTGACTACGTGCAGAATCAGTTGGTTTTGGCCAGAAAGATGTGAACTGAGGCATGCTGGGATACGACTGGCCCAGCTGTGTTTCTGCATGGAGATTGATAAAGAGATTAGCAACCCCCTATGTCTGACCTAAAACAAGGTCATCCAGGGCAGATACTGTACATAAAGCTGCTATCATTACCATCTGCACGTCTTCTCACAGAAGAGAAAACAGAAACCTTCTCAGTAGCTAAGTGCTTGGAACGACTCCCCTGGAATGAACGCTGACAAAAACAACATTTACAGTAGAAAAATCAAAAGGCAGCTTTTAAAATGACTTTCCGAGCTCGCTGTCTTTGTGTGGAAGGAATGCTTTGTTTTGCAGCTGCTCCAAAAGCCTGTTAATAAAGCTTTACAGGAGGGGTGGTCAGTGAGCTCAGTTGTCAGGGACCACTTTAATTTCCCTTGAGTCATCACTAGACTATTGTGCTGTACTGCCTATCATACCATCTCATTAATCATCAAAGGTATTTGCAGCACATCAGAGGATTTTTGGTCATTGTCTGGATTATTTCTCACTAATCTCTGTCATATTTATGGCACAAATGGGTGATGAGAACTTTGAGTGACTTTAGACTTTTGCAACTTGTTTGTTTTTTGACAATAGAAATAGAATAGGTGAATAAAAGGAAGCTCATGCTGTCCCTCCCAACTCTCTGTCCTCATAGGCAGACATTTATGTGTTCACCCATAACAAATGTAGAGGTCAAAGCCACAGGCAAAATAAGAACTATACACTCACTAGACCCTTTATTAGGTAAACATTGCGAGTATCTGATTGGACCTCTTTAGCCTGGATGGAGCCATGCTTTCATGTTATTTACACCAAATTCTGACCCTACCATCTGAATGTCGAAGCAGAAATCGGGACTCATCAGACTGCCATGATGAATAAAGAAGCCACGTTTTAATCCTTAGTATTTAAAAAAACATAGGGGTTTACCTTGTGGGGACATATTTTTTGTCTCCACACTGATTTTAAACAATGACAGGGAACACACTTTAGAAGGTAATAATACTTCAGATTTGAGATTTGAAGTATGGATAGAGCCGTGGAGCAGATTGTCAACGTAGACCCAAAGAAATATTAAATCTGGCAACTTAATATAAATCAAATAAACTGAATAAGTGTGGTGGAATATGAAAATACTTTTTCACTGATGATTTGTTGATTATATCCCCCCAACTACTGTTTATTAGTGCCATATTACCTAACCAGTTGTGTTACCTATGAAAGACGGAGGAAAAAAACAAACCCAGTTTTTAGTCTGAGCTCTTTTATCCCACAAGATCAGGTGTACCACTGGCCGTGATCTTTTGACCTTTACATTCAGCCAATAGTGTGCTGACTCTCTTAATTATCTATGTACACATGTGAGGAGCTGAGAAGACAAATGAAGAAGTCACATAATGACCTTCCTTCCCTTCCCCATTGTTTAAGACTGTCACAATGATTGTGTCCTGCTCTTCATTGTTATTCATGAGCTGTCTCGACATGTGTGTGTGTGAGGATGTTTTATTGCTACTCTGCCATTCTGGCTGCAATGACTCCGTGATGAGGCTGTGGAGCCTGTAGTCAAGTTCAAAGAGTAATTTGCATGAGTGTTATTTCAATGGAGTGGAATGGCTTCTCATCACGCGCCTTTTCCCTCCCAATAATGCCAGCGTGGTGAGCTGTGGTGCTGCTGGGCACGTGCGTATACCTCACTGAATCATGATGAGATGGCTGTTTAACACACATGATTATACACACATACACACAAGGTTCAAATGGGCTGACGATAACACAGATGAGGCACGAGCACCTTGTTGATGTGCGGTATCGGAGCTGGCAGCTTGCAGTCAGTGCACAGGACAGGAATGCTGCTCATCTGAACTCCACTTGTGCTAAGTTCTCTGGTGACATTTATGACTCAGATGTGGTGTGAGGCTGTCAGTTAGCAAACTGCTAAAAAGCTGCAATACCTTACTGTTGGGCCGTCAGGATCTCTGTTCAATCAAAGGTCAACACTATAAACGTGGCTTGCAGTCGGTCATAGATTAAAGTAAAAAAAAAAGCTGAACTTCATGTAAAACAAAAAAGTACTGATACACTCAGGCCTCATGAGCTAATCTTGTAACTGAGTTAAGTCATTTCCTTTGGAATCAGCTGATTTCACCACCTGATTTCAACTGCTTGAGCTACCGAGCAGTTAGGCTGGGATCACCCTGAATGCATCATTTTCAGAGGAGCCAGTTAACATCATTGGTTCCGTATCCTTGAAGCAACAAAAGGCAAACTTGTTTGAACTTTCTCCACAGTGGTCTCTGGCAAAAAGACTGCCATAGCAGCAAGGAAGGATCCTCACAGATTAATCATATAAAGGCTTTGAAGAACTCCTGGATGTTGCATTTGGTTGTATAATTCAGCTTTATCACAGTCATAAAGACAAAATCCATCCAAAATATACTGCTTGACTATAGCAGGAGAGCCAGGAGCGGTGCAAATAAAGTCACAAGGAAACTTTGTAAGAGATAGTGGTCTAATCTAAACGAGGGTACATTTTTGGTTAGATTCAACTGTTTGACTGCATCACGTACATTTTTTAAAATGGAAACCTGCTTTTGTTTATGAACACAACTTAAATGCGACATTTCAACACAGTCTACTCATGGCAACTTCATGAAATGGTTGCAAATTTGAATCTTCTGATTCAAGATTCTGGACAGAAATTTTAAATTTTTTATATCATAGTTTGCTGTCCAGCCCCATTTGTGCCCAAGCACATGAAATAAGAGAAAATAACTCTATATTTAAAGAAGGACTGGTGGTGGTATGAAACATTTCATTGCTCACACCTGAAACCACAGTTTCAGTCTCTCACTCAATAGACTTTTATACTTCATTTGCACTATTTAAAATACAAAAACTACCCATCTAGGTTAAACCTCAGACACACAGGCCAAGAGACTGGTCGGTGACCCAATGACAACATCCAGTCACTATTCCCTAGTGACTGGATGTGTATTCCCCAACAGGCTGCCAAGTGTTTGTTGGAGGTGGGTGAGATCAGTCACAAAGAGAATGCAGCACCAAAAACCTCCTACCAGAGTGCAGCAATCACCTGTGCTCTGGATGAAAGATGCTGACTTGTCTGCAAACATTTGTCATTTACTCTCTGAACTGTAGTGAAATTTGAAAAAGTGTGATGCAAACTGGAAACTTAGCTGATTGGCATTCAAGGTAGAAAAAAGTGCTTGCATTAATGGGTGAATGAGGCATGTTGTATAAAGCGCTTTGAGTGCTCTAGTAGAGTAGAAAAGCACTATATAAGAACCAGTCCATTTACCATTAAGGCACAACTTTTAATTTAAAGGCAAAAGTTCTGTTTCCAGTTTGCATTGCGCTTTCACAGTTTCACTACTACTTGGCAAGAACTTAGCGAGTGTTTGCAGACAAGTCCGCGTCTTCTATGCAATCTATAGGCAACTGCAGCAATCTGCTAGTAACCAAAGTAATTGCAAGGAGGTTGAGACAAACTTCACACTAGTGACTGCCAGCAGCCACCAGCAACCAATTGATTTCATAGTGACTACCCCAATCACTTACCAACCAATCGAGGAATACACATTTTTTCCCTAGGAACTGGGGGTTGGCAGATGGCTGCGTGTGGTTTAGGTCAAAATACTTTTTTTCAAAGCTCCTTTTTCGTGGTTTAAATCAGCGTTGGGGCCGTTACTCAAAAAAAGGATTGAATTACACATTATTCATTACTTTTCTTACTCCCCAGAGAAAGTAATTTGTTACACTACTTGTTACATTACTTTTGCATTACTCTATAACATAACCTGAAATGCACTGCCACATCTTTACCGGTTAATAATTTAAACTCCAGGCTACAGTCCCATGCACCAACACAAATACCTATCCTAATGACATACAATCTTTCTTTTAGTGTTTAAGTATGAACACAAAGCAAAGATGAAAACCAGCCCAAAGAGACTTCAAAGCAATCGTTACAGTAATTCTGCTGTAGAAACATGCACAGGTAGAAATGGAGGCTACATCACTTCATCGCTGCCTTTGTTACCTGTTGAAGATCAGCTAACAAAGGCCCTAGCCCAGGCTTTAGCTGCTGGGCTGGGGTCAGCATATACTCAGCTTTATCATCACTCTGGGTTCTTGGCTAGCTTTATGGAAAGAGCCAATGTTGTGCTAATAATATGTATGTATGTAGTTTCTGTTGCAGATGTAGTTTGCACTTTGACATCGCGCTCCTGTCCTTTAGTGCAACAAAAATAAAAGCAACATCCATATCTCCAGTCCTCAAAAGTGGACCATTGTCCACCCCTCCTCCATTGTCCTCCTCCCAGCAGGAAAAAAAAGACACATTTGATGTTTTTGTTTCTTTCTATCTGCCCGCCATGGAGATAACTGAAGAACATTTGTAACGCAAGTAATGGCATAATTGTAACTGTCACGTGATTACTGAGTTTAGCACAGTAACACATTATAGTACTGCATTACTGAAAAATGTAATGTGATTACACCCAACACTGGTTGCCATGATGAGGTATCCCCTCGGAAGAGCCTGGACGACATAGGTGCAGCAGAAAAAGAAATATACTTACCGATGAAAGTCGGACTATTTGAGGTTTTGTACATTTAAACAATATTAACAGAATGGTACGTAGTAAGTAAAGTCCTTCATCTCCACTCACCTCAACTTTCTCAGTTATTACTGGTAAAAATTTTACTTTAAAGCATTAAACCACAAATATTCACATGAAACCATCTGGACAATTTATTCCTTTAACGTCACTGGATGCATGTGTGAAATGGCTGACTGAGACCAGTGTGACTATCAGCTGCAGGTTAACACACACAAACAGAAGACCTGTCACTTTGGTTATGCTGCAGAAGCACCAGGACCATGACCAGGAGAGCAATAACAGTGCCTCATCCCCAACCATCCAGCCTGTCTGAGCATAAATAATGCTACAATCAGACAGAGAAACCGAGGAATAAAAGAAAATCCAGCGAGGTATTAAGTCAAAAGGAGGAGAGAAAGAAAAGGGAAAGCGTGTCTATGAAATCGCATAATTGCGCCGCGGGGAATTTTAATCAATTAGGACTGCAGAGCTAATTAAAGGCGGCATTGTGTTTACTGACTCAGAGCAGCAAGCTCAGGGGGAACAAACACAGAAAACACAAACACACACATTACCTTATGACTCAGATATCCTGGACGCATGCAGCCGTATGTCATAGGTTTAGCTCTGACTCATCTGAGCATTTTGTTATTTCTGTTTTTCCTCTGAGAGATCACAACCACAAGCTGGAAATATGTTTGAAAAACACATGCACACACACACACACATGCACACACAAACACACACACCTGCCACCGCCCATGGTCAGCTCCATTCATGAGCACAAAGCCCAGTCACGCTTTATCTGTCAGTGTCGAGCTAAAATAGTTGACCCTCTCGAGCAGCCGGGCGCTGAATGTCTAATGATGTCTGACAGTGTCCAAATGGACTCCCATACAGTTCAGAGAAGGTCATTTACATCATTTAGTGCTACTGATGAGATGAATAATAAATGAATTACTGCCCTGATGGGAGCAAGGGGGGAAAAAAAGAGTTGATTGAGACAGGAAGCTCTGCTGTTGGCCATGAATTAAGGCGATGCAAACAGGTGCTGTGTTTACTGCACACGCTCGCTGAGGTGCCGCTCTCCAGCTGTAACATTTTCCTGACATCCTCTAGAGTGAAGGTAATTTCATTACCCAGCATCCAAACTCTACATGCTTGACTAGTCGAGGGGAGAAAGGAAATCAATAGACACCATTACCATGGTTCTTAGTTGAGGCGTAATGGATATGCGTGCGTTCAGTTTGTGTGTGTGTGTGTGTGTGTGTGTTTGTCGGTGTGTGCATGCTGCAATGTAAAACAAACCTCATTTACTGTTGACTAATGAAGATTTAAGAACCTACTGTTTGTCTTTTTCTGAGCAGCTGTCAGGGGTTGATTATATCTTCACATCATAGTGGAGTCCTCGCTGCAGTGTAATGGCGTCATCTTATGTTTCACGCCTGTCTCCCACCCGGCTGAGGGATGGGGGCCAGAGCGTGACCCCGTGACCCCGCAGGATGACTGGCAAAGAGAAGGAGGAGGAGGAGGAGGTGTTGAGGGAGGAAGTGGAGGAGTTGGATGGGTCACTGGAGTGAATAACATCGCGTCAGGCCACCAGACTCCTCCATCTGCTATCAGAACTGTCTGTCTGCTCAGTAATTAAAATTAATTACCAGAAATTAACAGCAGGCCTGTTTTAGCTCGGTTACAGGCCTTTCACACAAATCTCAAACCAACACACACACACAACATCCGGTAGTGTACTTTCAGCAGAGCTCAGAAAGCTCTCCAGTTATGACACCATCCTTGATAGACATCTTGTCTTCTGCCTTGGTTGCTATCTGCAGGGCTCATCGTCATGAGCGCACGTTGCCGCCACTGTTTTGTTTAGCAGGCTTATCTTGCCCCTGCCATGGCGCCGACAATTTGTCTTGTAATTTTGAGACAACATCACTTTGCATGTGTCATTCCAGAGACAGTGGGAGATTGTCTTTGCCTCTCCTGATGCTAGCAGCCATCGTCGTGTCCCACTGTGATGTATGGATTAGCAAAAAACCATCTTGACAGTCATCAGCACGGCTGAGAGAGAAAACATCCTCATATATCCACTCACCGCATGCTGGGCTTTGTGTAAAATAAAAAAAAAGACAAACTATAAATAGGGATAGATAACTCACTTATCTTTCAGGGAAATTATTTTACCTCTGTAGCAACAAAATCTTCTTTATTCCAACCCTGCTTTTCTTACTTTCTTTCTTTTTAGGAGTTTATCATTTTTATTTTATTTTTAAGGATCTGAGGACATACTGTCGTCTCAAAGACTAAGCAGCAGGAACACTCAGCAGTCCCCTCATTATTTCAATCCAATTATATGGAAGAAAATTTGTTTCATTGTCTCCTGTATTGTACTGTACTGTTTAGAAGATTTTTTTGTTTAGAAAATAGCACAACATAATGCCCCATTAAAACAGCTCCCAAAAAAAAAAAAAATTAAAAAGGCTCAATAATTTCCTTAAGCCACTTTTCATTGTCATTTTTAGCAAATATTACTCATGCAGGACTAATTAGTGCACTGTGGAGGGGAGGGGATATTTTTAGATTAATCTGGAAATATCATAGCTGCTCCTCATTGTTGGTCTGTTAAATACTACTGCTTTATCAAAACATCTGAGCCCTCCATTAAACATATCACTGCAGTTTCATTTTACTTTATTTTAATTTTACTTTAATACTTGGTTAGAGTTGTAAAAAGATCAGGGTTGGGTTAAAAAAAAAAAAACACCCTGTCCCAGTGTTAACCTTGCGCTTGATCAGTGTTGATTTCGTTGACAAATAATTTTCGTCATAGTTTTCGTCAACGACCTTTGTTTTCTGACGAAAACAAGACGATAACTAAATACAAACTAATACGCGAGGACAAAAACTATGACGAAATGTATTGACACTTTCGTCAACGAATAAAAACTAAATGAAAATGTTCTGGAGAGACGAGATCCAATCAGAAGTAATTAAGTAATAATATGTCTACTTCACTACATTCTTTATGATGTCTTTCAATCCAACAATAGATATAAACATATTTCAGTTTAAATATTTCTAGAAAGTATTCCATGTCTAAGGTATGTAGTAAAAAAAAAAATCAGCTTTCCACAGATCTGTCAAGACATTGGAGATGTTTAAAATCAAGCTTTTGGAGGAGCGTAAGCTGGTAAAACATGGAGCTTAGACAGAAAAGGGTATATACTGTAGGTAAGCTGGAAGTTCAGCCAGTATTGCTTTATAGACAAAACTATACCAGTGCTGTTTCCTGTGAGTGGTCAAATCATAATACTGCAGTGGTGCGTCTTTGTCTTGTAATAAAACATAGCGGTGCATGGTGCACTGAATCAAGATTCTATACATCTGAGGGAGGTGTCATACATACAGTCCATAACCATAATCAATCACAGGCAGAAAAGTAGCCTCCACAATTTTTGTTAGAACACATAATAACATGTTACCTATTTATTACATGACTTATGACGCGAAACTTAACTCTGAGATATATGTCCAAGAATTCCTCAACCTGTACTGCTCTGTATTTTATAGAGGTTTCTAGTGTAACATGATGTGCACAGTGTCTAAGAGCTGGCCGCCTTATTGGATATGAAACAACCACCAGTAAGGGAGTAGTTGCTGGTTTGCGAGTAGTTGCTAGTGGATGCTATTTGAAATTGGTCACAAAAAGGGTGCTGCACCAAAACCTCCTTATGATTGCTTTGGTTGCTAGCCATGGTTGCCCATGGTTTGCATTGAAGACACCAGTTTGTGTACAAAGACTTAGTAATTACTAGCCGAGCAGAAGTAAAACTTGAAAAAGTGTTGTGTAAACCAGAAATGGAGAACATTCGCCTTCAAAGAAAAAGTTGTGCCTCAGAACTGCAGCCACATGTTTCAAAAGGGGCAACTTTTACTTTGACTGCAAATGGCTAACGTGATTAGTGGTCATAACTAATAGGTGACATCACAATCCATCACAATCATTTATGCTACGTTACTATGCTGATAATGTCATGTTATATCTTACTATAATGACCGTAGTGTATGTATTTTTGTCTGTTCCCTAACTCCTCCTAGATAGAATAATCTGGATCTTGATGAAACTTACCATATAAACTGCCTAAGGCACCAGGATTATCAACATCCGTATAGCTTTTGGGAATTATTTTTATACCACTCAAATCCTTACAAATTATATAAACCTAGCACAGAAAGTAAGGAAATTTGTGTTTGGTCGATTATTTCTTTGTTGTAACAGTGCTTCTTGGCAATAAATCTTAAACTGGTGGAAAGCCTGTTTATTCCCCCTTAAATGGTGCCACATTTGTAAGGAAAATGCATTTATGGGTTGAGCAGCAGAGTTGAGTATGTGGGTTGCACCCATGAAAAACTTGCCAAATCTTCTCCGCTAATGCAAAACAGCTTATTTTGTTACTGACTCTTGTTTGGTGTCTTTTGTTGGATTGGATGATTGAAGCGTAAAGAAACAAGACATATTGGCAATTTAGCAATTTATTAATTTCACAAACAGAGGCCTCAGTAACATGTGGAAGAACCATACACAGCCACAACAGCCTGGCACCTCCTCCCTAAGCTGGCCTTTTTGTGCTAAGTTTTGCTAAACAATTTTTAGTGCAGTGGCACTTTGGGGTCGCTGGAATGTGTTGTCATGCATATCTGTAAATAAGTGTTGATCAAACAGTGACACTAATAGTGCCTGTAATTGATTACTTTCTCTTTTACAATGAATATGTAGCGTGCAAAGAAGAAGAAAAATATGTATTTATTATTCATTTGTTTGGTATTTATTAACAGCCATTTTTGCCATCTCACTATATATTCAATTCAATTCAATTTTATTTATATAGCGCCAAATCACAACAAAAGTCACCTCAAGGTGCTTTATATTGTAAGGTAAAGACCCTACAATAATACAGAGAAAACCCC